>JBCJKH010044030.1:6282-25177 GCA_039877255.1 Loriculus beryllinus
TTTAATACCATGATTTTTTGTGCACTATGTGTATTACTGCAAATTGTTTCTCTTTGTCCTGGTCTCACTCAGGAGGAGGTGAGTGGGTCCTGCTCTGTGGAAGGGGTCCCAGCCATGCAGCAGCGCAGGGTAGGACAGGTCAGCCAGGGTTAGGCTGTAATATTTAACAGAGCTCTGAATGTGGACAGGGTTAGAGCTTTGTAAATAAGTGTCAGGAGACAGCATTTTAAAACCCCAAAAGTGTCTCCATAAAAGCAACAAAACCATGAAGGCACAAAATGCTGTAGATAGGGTAAGAGCTGGGGATGACAGAAAGCTCAAGGGAGGATAAGGAGGAATTAGGCAGAGCTTCCACCATTGGACACAATGGCTTAAGACCACTATAAGAACTTTCCTTTCTGCAGTGAGCAAAGTTTTTTTCCGTCTAATCCTTCAGGCTCCTGGTCAGATGTGGTGACAGCTGCTCATGCTATGACACAGGGTCAAAAGAATTCTAAATATGACCTTTTTAACTCTGAGAAAAGCCTCCATTCTTGAAGTAGCTTTCCTTTCTGGCCACCTTAAATGGTTGGTAGCTGCACAGTTTGCACAGCTGCGAAGGTCTCAATTTCAGACACGTTTTAGATAGCTACTGACTCTGGGTGGGTAGAAGTGGAAGAAACAAATTTTGAAGAAAACAAACTATGATAAACTTTGGTTTCTAATTTTAATGTATTATTACACTAGGTTTTGTCTTAAACATCACTAATGCTGGTAGGCATAATTGCCACCTTCATGTCAGAGCATGAGATGTAAGAAATAATTAAGCTCATTCTCTAACAAACATCACATAGAATAAGAAAACTCCCATTAACAAGGCACTTCTGTTTGTCACATATGGCCTTATACTGCCGGTCACATGGAAAAGAATTACAGCCTACTGGGGAAGAAAGCCATCTGTGCCAAATCTTGCTCCAGAAGTCAATCTCAAGGCTTTTCAGCAAACCCCCAGTCTTTCAAAAGAAGTTGACCACTGAATACAGCCAGATCTTGCCAGAATCAGAAATGCAAAAGCTACCAACCTGCTCGTAGAAGGTCTATGAGAAATATCCTTATTTAACCATCAAAGTTTACACGTAGACATGCAGTATGTAATGCATATCATGCAGCGTACCAGAGGTCCTCATAGAGTAGATGTGGGCAAAACCTGTCAACTACTATGTACTAGAACGAGCTCACAAGAATTATAAATAAAAAGGCACAGTTATCAATTAACCTTGCAAAACAATAATTCCCTCTCACGTCTCAGTCCCAGTCCTCAAGGAAGATTCAGACAATACTTGGGTTTAAATATTATAGTATTTAGCATTAAATAGATACTATTTAGTATTAAATGGCACAGAACAAATAGAGGCACTGGTTTTATGCTCATTACAATTCTCCCAATAACTCATCTGCTGACTTGTCCCTATTCTACAAATGCTCTTTCTCTGTCTCCATCAATCACCTCTACTGCTACTGAAAGCCCTCTGGTAGCATCCCATATATGGGCTAAGTAATTAACATAATTACAGATGACTTTTTCTTTTGTTTGGTTACTACAAATGACCTGCAGAACTTCTCTTGTTTTACGGAACAGTCTCATTCTGAGGAAACAGTCAATCCAGGGATGTGGTAAGGAATGAGTAGCTCCGGCAGGGTGGAATTGTCCCAGTTCTGTTTTGCTGCTGGGACAAATGTATCAGAAGCCTGGGAGTAACGGTTTCCAGTGATATCTGCATCAGACTTGCTGAAATGCTTGCATATGGGAAAGCCTGACCACATTTCACATCAGTTGGTCTAATAACACATACTGCCTCCCTTTACAAACCTTCCTGCCTTTACAAGCTTAACTATCATTGCTTGCAACACAATTCCTGTAGAAAAACAAAAGAGCAAAGAAGAAAATTGCAGAGGCACCAGGAAAGAAACAGCCGGCTCCATCAGTGAAGGGGAGCAGGGAGAAGGGAACAGGAACCCCAGCTGAGCAGCTGCCCACTTATACTCTACTCCCACCTTGTTCAGGGAAAGAAGCTGATGTATGTTTTCAAACATTTGACACCCCCTCACATTCAAGCACCTAGTGAAAGTCACACAGAAGACTCTAACTGCTGGATAGTGTGTACTGTATTACACTGAGATATACAGAAGGGAGCCATGAGACTCAGCCAGCCTATTAAGATGACCCAGTCCCTTCCCAGAAGTACTGACAGCCTGGAGATGAGTCCTGCTAATGGAAGCTTTAATTCTTCAACTTCTGCCCATGTTTCTGCTGCTGTGCCACGTCATGAAGGCCAGGCTGAATTTCAAATTACCTGAATGCTGCCCGTCTTGTCTGCTGTACCTGTAGAACTCCTTTTCAAACTCTTTGTGCTCATCTTAAGTTTCCTGACAGCCGCTTCCACTTCAACTTGTGATGCATGCTGAAAAAAAGTACTTTATATAAGAAGCAGTGAAAAAATGCTTCTGTTTGGGGTTTCTTTGACAACCACCACCTCTCTCCTGAAACAGAAAGCTAATCTCCTGAGCACAGCCAGCAAAGGCCACGTCGTGAGCGGGGTGACAGCTGGAATTCCTGTAGCAGTTCTATTTTGAAAACGTGTCTGATGGGAACGCCTCCGCTGCTGCCAGCACAGGCTGCTGCTGCCTAGGTTAGACATGAAGCCCAAGGAAATGCGTAGTAGTATCCCAGAAGGGCAAAACTTCAGAAAACGCTTTCTTTTGATGATTTTCTGCTTCCAAGCACTGAAGACAGGTGTTATTTTATTTCACTTGCTTCCCCTTAAACGGGAGATTTAGGTTAGTATTCTAACCTATCTTCAGAAATTTAGAAACTCTTTACTATGAGGCTGGTGAGGCACTGAACAGGTTGCCCAGAGAAGCTGTGGATGCTCCATCCCTGGAAGTGTTCCAGGCCAGGCTGGATGGGGTCTTGAGCAACCTGGTCTAGCAGAAGGTGTCCCTGCCCATGGCAGGGGGGTTGGAACTGGATGATCTTGAGCTCTTTTCCAACCCAAACCATTCTGTGATTCTATGATTCACTTACAGTTGTTATGAAATACTTCTGTGAGGGTACAACCACCAGAATCGGGTCCTACAAATACATGTGTCGCAGTCTCTGTTGCACAAAGCTGACTTCCTAAAATAAAAGAGATTTGGGGAGAGTGACTGAGTACTTAAACCAAATAAGTATTACTCCCTTTCCTCGTATAAATCATAAATAGTAGCTTCTTTCAGTTGTCCACATTGTTGTTACTTCTTGTTTCCATACAAAGATGAGTATTTTTGGGTGAGGGTTCTCATCTTGCTGATGAACTGGGGGAAGGATCTTTGCATATAGAGGCAAATAGGAAACAAATGTGTGTATATGAATACATACACACATCTCTATATCTGAATTTTTAAAGAAGACAAGTGGGTGGAAAATTAAAGTACTACTGGTAAAGTGAAGGTTATGGGTTAAGACAGGAGAAGGTAACAAAGAGGAGCAGAACTCTGAAGGGCACTTGAGGTGAAGAGAAGAAGCTTAAACTTGGTATATTGAAATGAGAAACACACATAAGGAAGGAACATCCCTGAAATGACAGCCAAGGAAGCATGCCATAGAAATTACAAACTCTGAGGCTGTGCAAGGTCTCTGTTAATTTAATAGAGGCTTGAAGGAAAAGCTCAATGGCAGAGTTCTAGCTGCGTTCATAATCCTCGGTGCTGAAACCATCCAGTTTCCCACTGGATAGTATTCCTATTTCTTGTTTCTGCCTGTTGCTTTGCATTGGCTCTGGTGCTTGTTGGACCTCACCAGCAGAATATTCAACTTACTAAAAAGACAGAAAACTAATCCAGCAATGAGAAGGGGAGAGCTTTCTGCCAGGCTGAGCCCAGGGTCTGGCAGGCAGCAGAACAGAGCAAGGGAGGGAAGGAAACAGATGGGAGCAGGCAGGAGAAAAACTTTCACATCTTGGTGATAACAAATCTAAGACCAGCTTAGCAGTAACACATAACTCAATTGTGGTGGGAGGAAGGTTACAGGAAGCTCAGATGAAGATTTTGGTAGTTTGGGCACAAAGAAGGAGACTCGTAAATATTCATAAAATCAATTAATGCACAACTGGTGCACACCTTCAAGAGGGACAGAAGACTTAAAAAGCACTCCCGGCTTTTAGACTCCCATAGCAAAGTTGACAGCAGTGATAACCAACAACAGCAGCTCTGCTTTGAGTCTCAAATTTCAGTAGCAGTGAGAGATTAAGAAAAGAAGGCAAAAGGAGAACTTGGGGTAGCTGATAAAAGATGATCAGTGAAAGCTATGATGAATACAGGTATAAGAAAGATGAGACAGTCAGAAACTGGTCCTCCTGACTGCTTTTGCACTGGCTGTAACTTTAGCTCCTCTGATGGAAACCAGAGGAGGACTAGGTCATGAAATCACAATGGAAAAGATTCCAACAATAGTGGGTTGCAGCATAAAAACAGGGGTGGGTATTTTTTTAAAACATAAACTTTGATGTATAATGATTGAATGTATTCCTACATCCATAGACAAACAAGAGCAAAGGAGACATGGACCTACACATTTGTTCACTGCTTATTCTGAAACCTAAACCCACTGGTGTATATCAAAATTATTAACTATTTCACAGTTGATCTCTCAGAGCAGGTTGTGAAGAACCTGAAGCCCATAAGCCAGCAGCAGCCTGTAACATCACCTTTCTGGCATTTTATCTGTTATTGCCAGATAACACAAACTATGCAATACTGCATGGCACTCGGGTTTAAACAGAAGCTGCCAGCTGCCAGGCATAGCTTTGTGCTGTGGACTGTCCCCTGCAGAAACCCAGGTTCCAAAATCAAGTTCCCCTTAAGCATACAGCAACTGGTACACCAGAGCTTGTGGTTACATACAGGCAGCAGGCTTGAAAAAATTACAATCTAGAGACAATACAAGTGATATGAAGATAAATTATCTAGCTGGCAACAGTGCTTACTTTCAAATTAATCACAAATCTTTAAATTGGAATATTTTCAATAATTCCTTGCAGGCTATCAAGATCATCAGATCCGATAAACTGCAAGCTTCAGGGTTCCTGCTGAGGAATTCAGGATAATCAGGCATAAAACAGGACAATTCAGGATAAAACATGGCAGTAGGAGCAGGTAAATACAGCGCCTTCTGCTTCCCATTCGCATTTGATGTAAGATAGTTTCATGACTTCTGAGGCTTCACAGTGATGCATAAGCAGAATGACAGTAGCAAACAGAATTCAAATACTAAATATTTTTGAGTAATCACTGAACCTGTACTCCCTAGCTGCAGACAGGTTTTATGGTTTGTTTGTCTGACTATATCAAAGAGGTCTGATCTCCCACATGAGGGTTGCCCTACTGCACCTTATCTGCTGTGATTATCTCATTTGTTTACTGTAGTGCTTTCAGAGATTGTTTTTATGTTGCTTTGCCTTTTCAAACACAGGGAGTTTCTTGGTTTGCCTTTGAGTACAGCTTGTTTTCCCTTGTACAAAGTCAGGCAACACTCACCACCTTCCTCAAGGAATGATTTATCAGACTCTGCTGATCCAAACTGTCTCCGAAGGGTCAGTCCCACATGCTGCCTGATGCCAAGCTTGTGTTGGTGAGGAGTGTGCGCTTCATGGGTCGGTGAGCAGGACACTCTTCAAATAGAAGTGGACTTGACTGAAAGATATGGATCAGAAAAGCATGATGTCCCTGGACTAGATTGCATCACTTCAGCCTAGAGAAATACCCCATATCTCAGTGATAAACCTACTGAGATCATAGGGGCCTGCTTAAGCAGTTTTGTGAGGTATTTTTTAGGAATGCTCAGCTTACGCCCATTTTACGTGGACTGAGCTTGAACCTCAGCCTGCTGGCCTGTGCAGCAGAATGAGAAGATAAGGCACAAAAGTAGTGGGTGGGTGTGCGGTGAAGGGGAATTAACTTGAGTGCTCAGTGGACCGAGGAATCTCATTTCTTGGATTTAAATCCGGTTTTGTTATGTCAACTTGCCTGATATAATTGTTCGAGGAATAACAAAGGCTGTGAGAAAGTAAGAGCTCTGCAGGACACAGGCAGGTCTCATGAGGTAATCATGGCACCTGCTGAAGTACATGCTCCTCCCCAGATATCTCAAAATGGGGAAAAGAGTGTGAGGTCAGGCCTACAGTATACATGGCATCTACAGACAGGTCTCATTGACTGCTGCTTCAAAATCAGGAAAAATAGCAGTCCAAAAGTTATGAAGATGAATAGAAACTTGTTAGTGTATTGATCCAAACTGCTGTTGCTGGAAGATCAGCTTGGATAAAAGGGTCTTTTTTTTACTCATGTCCAAAAGTTTGGATTAGTTCCAAACTAATCCTTTCAGTAACGCAGCTGACTGAGCTACGTCTCGTGTCTATTTTTGACAGAAAAAAAGATGAGCCAGATCTTCTCAAAAGCTAATTTCAGGAATTTATAGAGAATTGGCTCACTATTTACAAACTAAGCACTGTGCAAGAGCAAATAACATAAATGGGAACTTTACACGTGCAGATTTGGAGCCACAACCTGCGTAAACTTCTCACCTTTCCTCACTTGAGAGCCTTATATTCCTGCTGGGAAGACACTGGTGAAGCACCAGTACTGGAAACAGCTCTTGGTTCTTGACATCAGGGGCTAGCCTTAATTTTCACCTCGGCTTCCTGCTGTCACTCTGAAGGCACTTTACCCTGAAGATGAATCAGCTCACCCTACACATTCACTGCTAATTTTGGCATCTACTTCTGACCAGCCAGAAATTGTTCTCCAACAGGAAAAGAAAAAATAAACATTTGCTTTCTCCTTCCCTGACTTCCATACTGAGTAATATGACATTACATGTGGGAGTAAGTGTAGAGAAGGGGTAGCAGGCAATAACATAACAGTTTAGCATACACGCTCTTCTGAAACCTCCCTTACACAGGGGGTAATATCTCAAGGTATCAGTTATCACCCATATGTTATTACCTGCTGCCACCAGCACACAGATTCATTGCACTCTTCAAGGATAACTTCTAACTCGTAACAAGTATATGTTTAGGTTGGCTTTTTGTGGTTTATTTCTTTCCAATTTGGGTGGTACATATGCTGCCTAAGCATTTCTACAGCTCCCCTTGCTGCTAAAAGCAATACATTACCATTGCAACTGTATGAGCACCATCACTCACATTAAAGAGGTATTTTAAAACCCTAAAGGCTTCACTGAGCAAAGGCCTCTGTGCATACATGCTCATGGGAAAGTTGGTGCCTTTTAAAAATGCCCATACAATCTTCACTCTGTGAATGTGACAGAGTCAAGAGAAGTAGCTGTACCATCACAAAAGAAGTCAAATGCAGGTAGAGTTGAGAATGCACAACTGCACGTTGATCTTCTCCCAGGATTCCTGCTTATTGACTCACTAAACAGATATCCCATGCATAGTCCCAAGCCTTACTTCTAGCACCCTACCCAGCCTTTGCACCAGGTGAAAGCTTCTGAAAATTTTATGAACCTTTTACTACAGCATCTCAGTGCTTTTCTTCTCAATAACTCTAAGCAGACACCATCATATGTGAAGCAGAGGAAGATGGAAGCCAAAACTGCTGACAGTACATCAACTTTAAATTCCTGCCCAAAGATTCTGAGCATCTCACTTGTCAGTGAATTTTGAACTTGGTAGAGCATTTGCATGCTCAAAATATGCATCCCAGCAACTGCAGTGCTTTCTGTGAGCACCCAACATCCCTGTAATGTGGGTTTAAATCAGGACATTCAGAAACAGTTTGGTTTGGAAACTGTTGCCCAGGATTATACAACTGCAGTTGCATAATGACAATTACATGGCATACTCAGAAATACTAAAACCAGATCTTCCAATTTAGCTCTTCCCATTGTGAAAACAGACACTGATTTGACAGATTCTGCCTTCAGCCCGGGCAATGCGCTGTAGCTGTGCTACCAGACCTCACTTGCCATGAGCCTACAACCATCTCTGCTCCCCACCACCCTGCCTTCCTCATGGAGATAGCAGCAAGAGTCCTAGCAGGCAGGACAGCAGGCAGAAAGCTGAAGGCTGTCAATGCACACACTGCTTTGTAGCAATGATGCAACAGCTCTTTGTAGCTTATTCTGGAAAGCTGGATGAAAGTCTGACCTCAGCATTTAAATTTGGTTTTGCATCTTCTAAAGCACAGAACCAGATCTCCCAGAAGTGCTTTGGCATAAATAAAGTTTGGGTGCTTTTTATATATTTTATTAGTTTTGTTCCCCTGAGATCTCTCATTTTAAAAATAAGTATGAGTAAAGCTAACAAAAGAAATCACTATTATATTAGGAAAATAAAACATGGCTCTATGCTACGATGAACATGTGAGGTTGCTCTAGAAAAAAGCTAACGACTTGAGGAAGATTAAAATGTTTCATGTAAGTGAAAGAACATGCAAGAGTGGTTGCAAAAGTCAGCACAAAGGTGCATCTAACCAGTGTCTTCTTTCCTTAAGCGTTAGCTTAAGTGTAGAACAGCACAAGAATATATTGTACTTCTGTCAGTATTTTCTGTCTCCAGCCATATTTAGGGACTTGGGTGGATGTGGCCTCTTGGTATTAATAGCCCCTAACAGATTTCCATGAACTTGTCCTGCCTGCTCCTAAGCCACAGGAACCTTTAGCAGTCACAACATCATTTAGGCAAAAAGTCCAACCACTCCATTAACCACTGTATGAAAATCCACTTCATTTTGTTGTTTACTGGTTCCAGCCTGACTCCTGATAGCTTCACTTGACATCCCACAGTTTTTTAATGAAGAGACAGTTAACTCTCCTTACTCATCTTTTCCACACCATTCACAGCTGTGACCTTTATCATGCTCTCCTCTGCTCCCACCTCTTCCCTAATTTCTGTCTGCAAAGCTGTCCTTCCCACTCCAGAGCCATGGGCAGGTACAATATGATGGCTCTTTGCCACAACAAAGCTTGGTTGGGCGGGTTTTCAAAGCGTGGCTACGCTGCGTCTGGCACAGCGGGTGTCACTTTTTCTTTAGCTGCCTCATCCTAATTGCATTATTCCATTAGCTCAAAGAACAGAGCTTTATCTTGCAGTAATTGATGCACCAACAGCCTGAGCCTCACGATTACTGACTTCGACGTGCAAGGAACAGGTTATGTCTGTCAGCCTGGTGTTCTCTTTCTAAGACATCCAACCAACATTGACCAAAGTCAACCACAATATGACCCCTCTGCTTACAACATCCTGGGTAATTCATTTCCCACAGCTGCTCCTGGGTCTTGTTCAAACCCTCAATTTTCCCAGATTCAGGACAGAGAAATTGCAAGGTCTTTTCCTGACAAGTTTTGGGCCCAGCCTTGTTTTCCATTCACAGCATTCCTCATGGCCAAGCTCCAAACACAGCATTCACCTACATAAATGTAGGTATCTACGTATAACCTAATCACTCAAAATTCCTCTCACAGTTGGTAGAGATCCAGTCAGTAGCACCAAAAACATCTCTGGAGCATTTCTTCCCTTAAAGAAGCCAGAGTAGCTCAGAGGAAACTACAAAGTACCTACTTTTTGCTATTCACTGTCGGGTATCTCAGGTGCAACCATTTATACTGTAGACTTCTAAAGTGTAACAGCTCATAACATCAAAAAGGATTATATATGTTGTTAAAATAATGGAAATTTTATCCAGATAAAAGGATATATTAATTCAACAAATACAGATTTTAACAATTCCTACACAGTGAGTTTCAAAGTTTGTTATTAAATGCAGAAAAGCTTATGATTATATACTGCCTACTCAGTGGAACAAAACCTAAATCATTAAACCAGAAGCCCTGTGCTTTCAGTAGAGATTTAGAAAATAACTGAGTGCTATAAACCAACTGCAACTATTCTGCAGCTCATTTAGAAAGACACAAACAAGTGTAATTTTATTTAAGACAAATAATCTGATTTCTTTTTGATCCTGTTGTATTTAATATCTGTAAAGGACAAAGAATAAAGCTCCCCGAAGCTCTGTGGATCTTCTGCCCCAGAATCTCAGTCAAAAGAAATTATAGATCATAGAATATCAGGTTGGAAGGGAGCTCAAGAATCATCTGATGGAAACATCCTAAGAAGTACAGACACTCGGGAGTTGCAACCATGCTCCCAGCCAGCAGCAGGTACCCGGCAGAGCAAGGTCATTCATACTGCGATATCTGGTAGATTTTTCTTATCAAATCTTTCTGATTTGCTTAATAACTTTCTGAATTAAAGCCTGTAGGTCAAATTCTCTCATCTCCTTATGTGTGTCTGTTTCCTAATGAGAATGCATAACAACCTGGCCTGGCAAATCTAATGGTATTCATTGTGCCCTTCAGCTTCATGCTACCTGTTTTCGCTTTAGCTCCTCTCACACAGGTTTTAACTTTCTCATGTAATTTTATGCATGTTTATTTCATTAGGTCTTCTGAGTATAATCGCTGGCCTCAGCCCCATGAACTAGATGCAATTTACCCATAATTAAAGTCATTCCTCACCTGTAAGGTTCCATACATGGCAGTGTAAATGAGATTAACACTAATTGGAATAGCCTGAAACGTAAACTCTGTGCTGTCCCATCTGGTATTCTCAGACAGCTTTATGTAATTTAAGCAACCTAGTTCCCTACTGGGGGGCCTACTGCTATTACATGTTAACTTTTTGCTGAAATGGGATGCAGGTGCCATTGAAGAGCTGCTAAACATGAGAAGCTTGAACATGAGGTTGTACTCCTTAAGATTTTTTAATCTGTTCCTAAAAGTTTGCACTAATGTTAGCGCTGACTAAAGTCTATTGAAGATGCACGTACCACTGTCTCTTGGTAGCTCTACATGCATGCATGCACAGGCCAGTGCAAGCAAACAAGATAAATGAGAGGGTATGCTAATTCAAGGGAATCCATAGCACATGGGTGCAGCTGTAGATGAAAAAGTGTGTCTGGGTGGAAAGGCTGAGAAGTTCAGTGGATGAGGGATGGGAAGAAAAGATGAGCATGAAGTTTCTTAAGAACCTGAACGGAGAAAGACAACCAGTGACTAGAGAGGGGCAATAAAAGGAGGTGCGGGGTAGCTGGTATCAGCAGTGTGGTGGAAGGAGAAAGCAGACAATGCATTCATGGTCAGCTCACGCAGAGACCTATGAGGAGTCCTGAAATACTTGCTTTGTAACAGCTTCCAGCTAATATCAAATGCAGCATCCAACTAGAATAGGCTGTTCCCTTGCCAGTTCTCTGTGCCACCCCAGTCTAAGACTTTGTTGATTTCATGTGTATGTTTTTGTTTTAATAATCATGTAAGAGGATTTCAGATATTTTTCCCCTGGTGCTTTCACTTTATTTAGCACTGTAAAATCTCTGCTTTGTAGTTCAGCTCTGCCTAGGATTTGTGTTTTGCACACTCCAATTGAATTGATTGAACTAATCCAGCAGTGGGGTTGCTCAGGAAAATTTGTTCAAAACTTTTGCCGCATGCTATCAAGGAAGAAAATTAAAATCTCTGCTTCTTACAGAGATGGGGATTGACTTTATTAGGCCAAGGTTTATTCAACGTTAAAATACCATATTACCAAGCTAACCAAATAGTGACAAAAACTGTGATCCTAAAAGTGCATAAATAGAGGCACTGTACTGATTTTGATATCCAAACAGGTGGTGTCTCACCTGTGTGCCTGCCCAGAACTGCCTCAGTCTCAACCGGGCTGAACAGCTCAGCACTGCAGCCCCAGCAGCCTCCAGAATCTCAAGTCCCCAAAGGGACTCAGTCTGAAGAGCTTCTCTCAGAGCACACAAGATAGGTGCCCTCTGAAGTGCACTGATGGCAGATACTTCCTTTGAAAATAGAACCAAAAGAAGGCGGCAGCTGTCTCATCTAACCTTTTTACTTAATAGCCTGGTGGTTAGAACATACACCCACCCAGGAAGGAGAAGAACCAGGCTCTATTCCTTAAGCCTAGAAGTGATTCAAAGCAGCCTCTTAGGAGCACTTAGCTAAAGGTTAACCTGGAAGTGAGCCCTCTCTACTCCTGCTTCTTTGTGATGGCGAGTATAAAGGAATTTTGGACTCCACCAGGCCAGACAGAAAGCACACCCATTTCTTGGCTCCTACTCCCAGATGAGCCTCTCTATTTCCCTAGATCCACAGCACTGTCTACCATGGTGTATGCATAAAATTGCTTAGTTCCACATGTTCCTGGGTTTGAGGGACAAGGTTTCATTGCAGATTTGGCAGCCTTAGGTTTATAGTTGGACTCAGTATCTTAAAGGTCATTTCCAACATAAATCATTCTATGATTTCTTCAAGGACTGTTTCAAGTGGAGCAAAAGACATCACCTAGGAGCCAAAGTGTGCATTCAGGCCTCCTCACTTCTGCACCAGTGACCAGTCCACCAAACAAGGATCTCTTCTTAGCTCTACTTCTGTACACATGTATCTTGAATTCCCATTAATAGAAATAACTACCATTTAA
Source organism: Loriculus beryllinus (assembly GCA_039877255.1). Taxonomy (NCBI): domain Eukaryota; kingdom Metazoa; phylum Chordata; class Aves; order Psittaciformes; family Psittacidae; genus Loriculus; species Loriculus beryllinus. The sequence continues at coordinate 18,804 of JBCJKH010044030.1, forward strand.
AGAAAAGGGCAATCCATAGTTAAAACCTGGAACTAATAATTGTTCCAACACAACAATGTCTATTACCTAAAACCCCATGGTAATTAACTGGCCACAAGCTACTCCAGAACTTCTCAGCAACCTCTGCACTTCACTCCAGTTGGACCATGCTTTTCAATGTTTTGAAGAAGCAGAGATTTTTTTTTTTTTTATTAAGTTTGAAGAACACACATCTTGACTAAATGGATTTTATATGTAATTAATTTCAAATGTTGTAACTCTTGCTTTCTACTCCAGAGCTCAAGGATTAATGTTCTATGAACTCAGATATTATCAGACAGCATCAAAGTCATGTTTCCTCTCCTTAGCAAAACCAAAAGACATTTGCAAAATATACACTCATGTTCTACCTGAAAGTTCAATGATTAGGCCCCAACTTTAGATACAAAAGGCTCACAATGCCATCAGAGGGTCACGCTGCCTAACCATACTTATTTAATCTTTCCTTCACAGAAGCAAGAATCCTGCAGCTAAGTCAATTTGCCTTACCAAGCTGACACTCAAATTCACAGAGTCATTAGGGTTGGAAGGGACCTCTGGACCTCACCTAGTCCAACCTGTTGCCAACGCAAATGTGCAAGTTATTTCAGCTAATGTGCTGAAAATGCAGATGAATTTTTGAAAACAAGAAATCATAACATAAATGGTTAATTTTTTAAATTTTTCTCACGACAAGTTTGTCCTATGTATTCCAACCAGACTGCTAGATCCAGACAACTAAAAATTATTTCTTAACATTTGTTTCTGCCATAAAAATAGGAAAAAGCCTCCAAACCCATAAAGACATTAAAGAGAAAGCAAACAGCTTTCAGCCAGGAACCTCAAAACAATAAGGAGGCACTAAGCAGTACAGCACTAACCTCCTAATGACAGGATTTATTATATCTGTTTTCTATTGTCACATCTTCTCCCACCCATTATGATTTACTGCAGGGTGCTTCAAATGAAAAAGCAGGTATACGTTCACGGTCTGTTCCTCTGCTCCAGGGCTTCTCCCGTTCCATCTGGTCCACTCGGGACTCACATACAACACTGTAACCCACAGCCACAAGTTTGGAAAGAAAGTTTTGTATCTGCACCTGGAGCTGTCTTTGCTTTTGCTATTTCTAGCTTCTTCCCCAAATCAAGTTTAGATCCCACATTTCATTCACACTCAGCACCTGAAACCGAGGAGCCCTTTATTTTCAACCAGGGTTTAAAATCTCATACGATCAGATACTCCCAACAAAACTCACAAGAAGGTTTGGAGTTGAGAAAGCAGCTACTGGGAACTCAAAGAGAAAGCAGAAGAATATGGGGAATCAAACACACGGTTTCTAATTTGAACTTGTACTTGTGCTGACAAACTGCCCAGCTGAAGAGCTAGGTTAGGGGTTTTTTCCCACCCTAGACTGAATGCACCACACTTCGAAACACAGAAACTATTTCTGTACCACTAGCTCTGTGTCTGTCCCTCTATTTCACACACCCTTAAATCCCCAAACTGTATTTTCCCCCACCTTTTTAGAACCCATCTACTGTAACAGTGATTTGGCTGTTAAAACAACTCCACACCCATCTTGTTTCTCAGTTCCTTTTTCTATCTTGGCAAGTGAAGCATCAATACCTCTTAAGAGTTGCACTGCTCCCAAGCCTCCTCAGGATCAATGGTCATCTCCACCCAGGTGAATTCTAGTGGAAAAAAAAGAGTACATTTTTCTGCAAGATGTGGTATCCTTGCTCAGAAAAGGCATTTAGCTGAGACAAAAAGCATCTTCCCCTTTTTACTCTCCCACTCAAATTTGCTAAACGGCTGCAGCTGTCCCAGCAGAAATGCATCCCGGCAGGGTCCTAACTTTCAATCACACCCCTAAAATCGTAAGAGCATGGAATCAGATGGGTTATCTCTTCCCAGCTCCAAAGTGCATATGCATAAGTCTTACTGATTCTTTATGAACTGTGCTCTCTAGGCACTCCCTGTTGGACCCCACAGATAGTTCCCTTTTGTAAAGCATCTGCTAAATACTGGCTCGACAATGAAGACTATTTCCTTCCCTAACACGTCCTGTTAAAACATACTGGATGCTGCTGCTGTGAGAAGCTGGCTTTGGGACCAGATGAATCCTAGCAGCCAGGAGGAAACCACAGAGGACGTGGGGAGGGCAGGGACAAGAGAGCCAGTGCCTCTGCCCAGCGCAGCTCCAGTAGCTACCTCTGCTGGCAGAAGGCTGCAGTGGGGCCTTCGCTGGTAAGAACAGGCTCGTGCAGCTAAAATGTCACCACACTACCAAAGGAAAGGCAATGCATTTTAATTTCTTCATATTTGCCATCCCAGTATTTGACCTTTTCGGCTGAATATATTGTCACACTGCTCTGCCCTCCCCACGGTCACCAGGGCTGGAATGCCTCTAAGAGCAGCAGAGATTCTGCTGTAACAATACATTTTAAGGAAAGTACCCACGTTTCCATAGAGCTGTGATTAAGAGTAATGCTCCTGCAGAGCTAGCAGGGGAATCACATCATATGAGAGCGGCTTCAGGGAAGATGAGGACAGCCCACTAGCAGTACTTGCCCCAAGCAGCTTTGATAGCTTTCTGCAGCCCTCCCCGAATATTCCCAATCAACCAAATATTCTGTTAATTAACAATCCCACCGTATGAAAATAAAACAGTGGAAAGAGCTCTCCCTTCCATCCTGCAGCTTTTCTTAGAAATAGTGATTTTAGAGCAGTTGTTACTGGATGTAATTACTCTACAATCTCTGACAGTCTTTGTAGCCTCCAGCAGAGGATGAACACAAAACATCCCATCACAGTTGCTTCCTCTATCACTGCAGATGATGTTTTGAAAAGAAGTTTGCATTCATGTGGTCCACACTCTTACCTAGTACATAGATAACTGGAGGTTTTCACAAGCATTTTATACTTGCAAAAATGAATAAAACAACCCCCGAATGATTTCTAAGGACAAAAGAGGTTAATGCAAGATATTTCTCTCCAATACATGAAACAGCAATTGATGATTTGCAGTGCTCTGTAGGAATGATATCAAAACTCCAGTCTGCATGGACAGGATCTGATGTGATTTTCAGCTTGATAATTGGTGTTGAAACCAGCCATGACCAATGGCAAACTCCTGCAGAAAACCTGGGTATGTGTATGGTGAGAAAGGAGAGCTTGATGCAGTGAGATGTACAAGAACAGCCTCTGCAAAGAGAAATGATTTCATTGTGCCTGGAGCTCAGCCAGCCAACCACTGTTACAGATGGGGAACAACTCGATGGCTATTTTAGACAGCATATAAGGAAATTCAGGGAGATGCAAAGCCCCAAGTCCTGCATGAGCAGGACATGCGATTTAAAAATCCCACAGAAAACCTCCAAAATAAACCTCTTGATAGCCCTTGATAGTCTGTACTTTATTTTACAAAGGGACCTAGAAACAAATCAACCAACCAACAAAAAGAAAAAAAAGCATATCTGCATATAGCATCCACTTCACTTGATATTTTCATCTTTGTCATTGCATAGGACCCCTATAACCTAGTTTCCTGAGCTACCTCAGATAATACACTGTTATGAACTTTATCCCATGTTTCCTGGCATTTCAACACATGCAGTTTATGATCTTTGTACCTACAGCAGAATTAAGTCCACATACATCACACTCTCCTTTGCCACCCACAAATCCCCACGGCCACAGTGTGCCACCACTAGCAGGGTACCTTCTGCCTGCCTTGTTCCCAACGTTTCCTCCTCTGCGAGCAGGCGACAGCACTACCTTTCCCTATGAACTGGTTGGCAAAGCAAGGCTTGTCCAGACACGTAGCCCTTATGCTCCGAGCTGCACCAGGAAGGGAAAGAGCAGATATTCCAGCTCTGCTTGTCAAGTCTGCATTTCAAAGGTTGTGCCTGGGTGTGGGAAAGAATAAAGAGGGTCTGCGGGTCCACATGCAAAACCCCACACTTTTGCCCCAACTGCCAGGCTGCCGCTCAAGACCTGAATACGTGTTCTTACTTGTCCTTTCCCACTAAGTTAATGTCAGTCTCACGCAGTGACACAAGCTCCATTTCTCTTCCATTCTATTTGCCAACCTACATATGTGCCTTTTAAAATACACATTATTAAAAACTAAACACTTGGTCGCTAGAAAGAGGGAAGGCATCCATCACGGGCAAGGCTGCTGCCTTGAGGAAAGACAGACAAGGAGCAGCTAGTACAGTTTCTCTATAACTTTACTCAGCAATGGATGACAGGTACTAATTTGCAGAGTCTTCTTAATGGACAGAGAGTTTTTATGGCTAGAGTCTACTTTCATGCAGATGGAAGATTTCCTTAGCCCAAAATGAGACAACTGCCAGTTCTCAACAGCAACGTTACATCTTCCCAAATTTTTCACCAGCTGCAACAGGCACACTTCTGATTCACAACCATGACTCAGATTTTAAGCAGCGCATGCTTTGTAGGTGTACATCTGTTCCCTTTTAGGGAATAGATGCAGACCTACCTAATTTGAGGCTTCAGTGAGCCTTAGATATACCATTACCAGTACACTAAAACATGTGGCAGCAGACACCCACTTAGGGGAAGGGAGAAGAGAATTTCACTTGGAATCGCTGAGGCTACAGGTAAGGTTCACATGACTCATTTTCATGGCTTCAGATGGCAGTCAAGGCAGAACATATGTGCAGATCCTAAAACATAGTCCTGAAAGCCTAATTTCCAAGTCTTTCTGAGTCTCCAGGTGGTGAGATGACCCCTAAACTTAAGTGCTCACATACTCATTCATTACCTGTAACTAGATTACTAGCTACCACTTAAGTCTATTATGGATGTCAATAAACACAGAGGATGAAGTTTTTATCCATAATTCTGGCCACTGCTGCTTTTCCTCCTGCACTGAGAGAGCAGATGGCTCATTGTTAGTGTATCAACACACTGACTGGAACCCATAGCCACAGCCACAGCTCCAGCTCCCACAGGAATATTTAATGACTAAGTTACACATTCCTTGTCCCAATTATTGGTTTTTACTCCCTTGAATATTGCAATGAAAAATACACAAAAGCCTTGGGAAGCAGGTAAGAGTTCATCCTTTTGACTTGATTTACCCTCAAGACAATTCAAGTTTGTGCACTTGCAAGAGAGGCAGAAGGCTGTACTTGTCTTACTGGTTAATATTAGGGCACTCTCCTGATCAAGGAAAGAATGAAGACAAGTTCAAAGAGTCCAGGCCTCTTATTTCTTGAATGCCCACTGGTACAAGTGCTTATGCCCTCTCTTTGAAACACAACAAACCCTAAAAGGAAGGTGTGATGTGCTAGAGCCTGTGCACACAGACACACTAGGTCAATTTCCAAAGAGTAAGAGCCAGCAGACCATTTGTACCCTCACACTGAGTGTCCTCCTGATTAGTTCTAGGCAGCACCTCACTCCATGTATCTCACCACTCTGAAGGAGTCAAACGCCTGGCATTGCTTAAAACAAATCCCATAAAACATTCTGAACTGGCTTCAAATATCCAGATGACTACTTAATAACAGTATCAGATATCTTTCTTTTTTTTTCTTTCAAACTCAAGTTTTGACAACCATGAATTCTATTAAGCTGGTGGCTGGAAAGAAAAAAAGAAAAAGGAGCCATGCGTAGAGTTTTTAAGAAAGCAGCCCAAGTATATCTTATGAAACTGAACCAAAACTGCTCAGCATGACATGAAAAACTACTCAAGTATTACACTTGCTAGCATACATACCTAGTAAGTTATTGATGATACACCCAACAAAAGACAGGCAACAGCAATCTGCCAAGGTTCAAAACTGTCCTCAAACCACTCGTCCTTAATAACTGTTAGCTGCTGGACAGTTTGATACACATCAGAACCACCAGCTTTCACGAAAAGGAGATAATGTTGTGTTTACCTTTCAATGATTATAAGAACAGGCCTCTTTAAGATCAAAACACAGCTAACAATTTCCTTATGTATCTATTGCTTCTGTAAACCCTAATATATCAAACTTTTGGTTGAAGAAGAGTCAGTCTGAAAGAATTGGTGCCTTGGCTATACAGACATTGAGAAATGTTTCCTTCATCCTATTTTACTTTCTGTCCCAAATTTGTAGTCCCTAATTACATTATTTTCTGTTCCTGGTATAGAACACTACATCAAAGATTAGGAGAGCATTATCTACAGAAACACTAGTGTATGATTTATCTCAGTGGAAGAGGGGGGACATGCAAAGCCAGTATAATGCTTCTCAGTATAAAATATCAATGGAGACTGATGGCTAGATCAGAAGCTCTGGAAAAGATTCAACAGCAAGTTCACGAGTGGTTCACCTGTAAAGTTTTTACTTAATAT
>JBCJKH010044030.1:25277-39445 GCA_039877255.1 Loriculus beryllinus
TAAAGTTTTTACTTAATATTGTCATAGACTAGTAATACACACACCCACCACTTTCACCAGCTGAGCACTGCATTAACTCCACTTCTTGTGGAGTTAATGCAAGCTGTGCATCACTCCAGCCAAAGCAATCAAGTGAGCATTTCCCTTTTGCTTAAACCATTGACAGCTCTCAGTCACAGGGTAATAAAGAGGGTGTAAAAATGGACGGTGGAAGTAATTTCCTAAACTGCTAGAACTGTTTTAGAAGAGACTAACAATACCTTTTGACTTGCTTAGTACTACTCCTGAGGCTGAGAGTCCTTCACTTCTCAGAAGCATATGTGAGGGTAGACTTATTGGGCAGATTAAGGGAGTTTTCATGCAGTCCTGTGCTGCATGCTCCTGGGATAGTTGTTGGGAGCACCACCAACACATGGCTATGTCAAATACATTACTGCTTCGAATACTCCAGCACACTTCTTCCTCAAATGGGTGACAAGTAATCATCAACACTGAACTAAAGAGTTATCTTGTTAATGAACAAATGAATGTTTAAACTATTCAAATACAAAGAACACAAAAATACAACTGCATTACTTCTCAAGGGAGGCCAACTGACATGCGCCCCTCTTTCCTTTTGTGGGCTGTTATTTTCTCCCCTTATTGATGCAATTGTGAATTCCACAGAAGCAAGGCAGCAAGAAATCCATATCCAAGCTCCATGTGCCTAGTTACTTTTACTGTCATACTCGTTTACCCTCCTCCTATAAAAATACACACACAAACATACTTGCATTTAGCCAAGTCTTGCACTGTTCTAAAATTACTATACCCAAACAATGTTTTGATTCTTCCTCTTTTGTATGAAAACTTGCAAAACCTTTGCTTTGTTATTAGCTAGGAAGTGCAGTAAAATTTACCATAGGCAAGTAAGGATAACTTCAGATTTGTAACAAGAGAAAACATTCAGTGCAAGAACAACTGCTTTGAAAAATACATTTTTATAGATTGTAATACATTAGATTAATTAAATCTAGGTACTTACCATATTTGGAAAGCATGGACAGTCCTAACATATTTGCTCTAAAGTACAAAGAATTTATTTGGCTCAAGAATCAATACCATGTTGCAAGATTTGCTTTTAAAATTGAGGGGTTTTTAAGCATAAGAAATAGCTTTCTAAGCATACAGGTATCAGCTTATAAAATGCACTTTTCCTTTGGCCAATTTCTGTACTTTGCTCTGTATTTGGAAAAGTGCCATACTCATTGAAAGGTTTCTTAAAAAGTAACGATTCTCTCCGCTTTGAAGACTGTTTTTCATGGTATGGTGATTTGAGTACCTTCCTTAGCTCCAGCAGCCCTGTATGTATGAACATATAAATAAAGGTAAACATTTTTGTTTCCTAGAATAAGATAAGCAATCTGAAGACAAATTAAATCATTACAGAAATACAATTTCAGTTAGCATAAGAATTATCAACAATACTAGAGGTAAAACGCATTTTGACATTATAAATGTATGAGATATATGAAATCATTACGTTTCCAGAGTCAGCCGTGTGGCTCCCAGGAAACTAGTGGGTCGCACATGTCAACAGGCTTATAAGGAATAAAACCATCTATACAATTATAGCAGTTTCTTCTAGTGAAAAATTAAAAATGCACAGCATTTTTGGATGTCTTCTCTTTCTATAACTTGCCCCTCCTGGTAAATACCCATTAGCACTTTGTATTTTTAAATGGTACTTGCCAGATGTGTTGTGTTGCCAGGTTGTAGCACTACACTACAAACTGCGTCACTGTGTGCCAGCAATGACTTCAGCGACCTAACCCAGCTAGAGAGGGCTGAATCTCTGCACTACTTTTTTCCTTAGGGGGAAGGTGTGAGTTACAAAGGAGAATACAAAATGTTTCCCAGCTATAGCCATGTTTCCCAAGAGGCATTGAAAAGTCTGAGTTTGTGTGTAATTATGAAAGACACTGTCTGGGTATGCCAACTGCACTGAAATATATGAATGTTTTTAACTCGCTAAACATGCCTCAACTCAGCAGCACGCTTATCTAAAAAGCAAAATAGTACTTTTGATGGTTTAGGTATGCAAAAATTCAGAGATAAGGTAATGCTAAAACCTTACACATTTGGGGTAGAGGAATAAAGTTTTTGTTTTGTCTATGAAGTGATTCTGAAACAGAATCTGTTAAGGACTGTTAAACCTCAGTCTTAAAATTTTGCTACTGAAATCTGTATTTAAATAAAGCTTTTATTAACCCTTTTATGAAGAAACAAGCTTAAAATCTGTTGACTCATACACAAGTCACAAGATAAAACACATTTGTTTCCAAAAGCTTTGGTGTCACTGTTAGTTTGTTTTCTGGAGAAAGGATCTGACAATTCAATTTTCAGGCAAATATTTTTTTTCTACTGTGTCACAGAATATTCTCTCTACGCTATTTGTCTTGTGCCATAAGAAGTAATGAATTCCTTTTTTATAAAGCACAGAAATGTTTCACACCGAAACAGATTAGAAGCCATTCCCATCAAAATCTATGCTAATGTGTCTCCTGTCTATTACACTTACAAGCACCTTTGCTGTCTCCCAACACAACTCTGAACTACCTCTTTAGACAATGACTTACTAAGCCATACTATGATCAGTTAAAAACCCCACTTCTTTAAGATATAAATCCATTTTAAAAATCTAGATCTTAGCATCATGGGGTAAAATAGCATACATATGGAAGAAACGTTTAGTGCCCTTCACTGTTTATTGCCCCTTATCTGCCCTCACCAAGTCACATAAGGAAAACATTACCACTTCTTGATGCATTTCCTTGATAAATACAGAAAGTTTACTGTACCTTCCAGATAACATATGAATGCCATTCCACTTAAGAAATGTGAGACAGCAATACTCTGAGAGTCAGAGAGAACTCTTTCATACAGTGAAAAGCTAGAAAAAGAAAGAAGAAGGAAAAAGTTCCCACCAGAGGGCTTTTTCTTGTAAAATTAGTTTGGGATCTCTGGACTTTTAGTAGGTGATGAAATATCACACAATTTTAAAAAATATTGCAAATAATATATATCTACATATATATATATATTTATATGCACACTAATAAAATCTGGCAAAAATAGAACATTTAAATCCTGTCAATGATAACTGCAGGCATAGCCACGAGGAAGCTGTTTTCTAAAGCAGGCATTTAGCGTGTTCACTCCCTTAATGCTCTCTAAATTCCAATGACTTCCAGTGCTGGAGTTAGTACCTTTTAGAGTGATACTTTGCCTATTTGAGAGTGAGCAGTCACCATGCCACCCATGATGAGAAACACAGGACATGGAATGGCCCATGAATTTGTCTGTCCAAATAGCTAGAAATACAATTAGGGTAGAGGAAAACAAAATACGATAAACACAACTATATGAGTCAGGAGTGAAAAAAAGGAAAAAACCCCTAGTATAGGCTTATGCGGAAACAAACATAGGTACCTATCCACACAGTGTTTCTACCCAATGCATTAGTGAAATAACAGTCTTCAATTGCCTGTCTGCTGCATTCTTTCCCATTATCAGGGTGGTTTCACAAGCCACTGAACTATATCTTTGACATTCATAATAACCATTCCCAACTCTTTATGCACTACACTGCTGAAATCCCCCCAAACGCCTGTTTATTTTCTCTTGTAACATACAGTGTGAGATTAACAGTAGGCCTTCAGGCACTCAGAATGCAAATTACCCTAATCTCAAGAAAACAAGATGTGCACTTCACCATAAATATTTTTTTTATAATCACATCAAACATAACAAACCTTGTATTCAGTTTTATATAAATTAGTTCTTACGTCAGATCTACTGAGGTTATCCAAAACCCAAACACATAACATTATTTTCACTCGTCCAAGTCTGAATAATATTTACAGATATTAACGCTATATCCATTTCTACAATCATTCCAGACACATTATATAACTTTATTTTTTTATTTGACAAGCAGCAGTATCATGTTCGTCATTTTTTTTTTTACATTTTAATGTAGATACAATTATTAGGTTATCTGTCATATTACAATATTTAGGTTTTTTCTTTTTTTTTTTTTAACTTTGTCTTAAGATACATTAAAAAACATCAACTGCAAACGTGAAAGGGGAGGGGGAAAAAAAAAAAAAGCATGGTACCCAACCAAGTTTCCACATTTCAGCAATACTTCACTCATTCTTTTAGTAAAGTTTAAGAAATGTCATAATGACATGAGCTTGAAATATCTATAGGCATTTTCATTGACGCTCATGACATGGCACTGGTGATGTTGTAAACAGCAGAAAAACAGGGGCTGCCAAGTGACCAATTATGGAGGCACAGGCCTGCCTCTTCCCACAGGAACACACCAAACAGTGACAGCAATGATCTCCTTACAGTCATACCTGCAGGATAGCAACATCATGCTACATAACTGTATTCGTCTGCAGAGGCCTGGCTTCGTTCTATGTACTGTTTGTCTATCAGAACTTCAATACACTTCTTAATCATGCTGATACTTGGGTTAAACCTAGCCCTTGATTGGCTAATTACCTGCAAGAGAAAAACACGGGGTTTCTGTTATTTTTGTTTCCAACAGTTATAAATGCTATAGAAATATTGACTAAGGGCAAATTCCAGTTAATATTCAGTTAAAAATTAATCAAATATTAACACACTTCTTCATTATTATCACAGCTCAAGCAAAGTGAAAATTTTGTAAAACTGTATGTTCCGTTCCATACTAGCCTTGGTAACTGATCTCTCTTCCTAGACTACCTCACTTCTGTTCATGTATTTTCATTGTTCTGGAAAATTCCTATACTTGCAAATTTTGAGTTACAGCAATCTTATTTGAAAATTAAATGCCTGGAGAATGTGTTAATCTTAGTTTTTATAATAATTTATAAAATTCTGAATGGTTAAATTTCATTTGATTGTATTTTTCAAAACTACTTCTAAAGTTGAACACAATTTTTTCCTCTTCCATCACCACTTTTTTATCATAAAAAGAGACGACATTTTCACTCAATAAAGAATTGTGAAAACTCTGTTTTCTTTTTATCATTAAAAATACATGTTTAGGAGATCATATAAGCAGGTACATAGCAAATTATCCCAAAATCTGACCATGTTATAAAAGCTTAACCATTTTTAAATAGCACAGTTTAAAGATATTAAAAATGCAGCCTATTCTCTGAGATTCTACTGCATTAGACAATGAAATCTGCAAGAAAAAAAGAATAGCACTTTATCAAGCAATTTGCTGAAAAGCCCTAGATGACACTTTTCATCACAGAAGACACAGCTCAAGTAGCAATCATTTTTGTAAAATTACACAAAAATTGCTGCTGCAGCTGCCAGGATATGAGATGTGAGCTGGATTTGCTGTGTTTTGTTGACATTACAGCCCATATAGTGCTGTATACCTGGTCCTGGAAGTCACCTGAACTGCTCAGCTGCCCAGAAGGTGTAAACAGAGTTCCCTACCACTGACCTCCTTTCCTAGGCAATTTGAGACAATCAAGATGAACTTCTTTTTGCTCACTGAAGCCAGACCTACAATTCAGTGAGTTTCATTTGGTTGGAAGTTTGCAATATGTACAGTAAAAAGTTATTTACTGGAAAAAAAAAAAATCTATATATACATTGTGGAAGAAACTGCCACTGCAGGCAATACTTCAGATGCCTCTTAATACTTCTCAGTTTTGCCCATTCTCTTGTAGAGAAGAGGAGGAAATGATGTGTAGTTAACAGAATATGCGTTTCTATTAACTTGGACAATTTTTCAAACCAAAGATCTTACTAATCAAGTGTCACAAAATATTTTGCCTGTAGTTTCTCATTTGTTCTGTAAAGGAAGCAATTTTTATTTCAGCTGGATTCCACATTTTCTTTACCAGTTTTCATGGCTGGCTTTGTCCCAGCTGTAGAGCCTGCTGGAGTCCTCTATGAGCCAAGAGCGCTCGCCAGGTAGAGCTCACCCAACAAAGCAAACAAAAAGCTCAAACAAGTGAGTTTTGTTGGGCCAGCAGCCAAGGGTCTGGTATGTTCCACAGCAGTACAAATGAGAAGAAACTTGCTGCTAACAAGCTAATAGATCTGCTCAGATTTCACCTAACTTCAGCCCTACGTTCATACCGATCGTCATCATCATACTTCATGTACGTACTTAAGAAAGAGAGAACAAAAGATACAATTTTGTACTGGTAAGGTTTTGCTTTATCAAAGATAATACAAATAAGAAAGATGATAGAAATACCTGATGGTCAGAATAAAAAATATCCTGGGAATGACTGCATTCCCAGAAATGACCTTTCCCTCCACTTCTCCCACTGACCTTACTCATCTTAAGGGAAAAGCTACCTTGTCCTGCAAAATACTACAGCATGGAGCTAAAAGTAAAACTAACAGGGCATATCTAACACAACAATTCAGCAAAGACAATGTGCTGACATACACAGGTGTACCGAGAGACTTGAGTATTTTCTTGGATGCCTCACCCTAAATGAAATATGTGGTTCTGTAGTCTAACTGCTAGACTTAGAGCTAATTACATTAAGGCAAGGAGTCTTTCAATCACATCACTAAAAACAGTATACTTCTACCCTCATATCTCAGAAAAACACCTTAATGAGGTGAGAAAATATTAACCATTCACAGTAAACAGACTTCCTTTCAAAAAATTCATTCTTACTCCTAAAAAAGAGTAGAAATTTTAAGTGAATACATTATATATAAGTATATAAACATCATGATAAAAGTAACAATGTCACCATAGTTAGTAACAATATCACTAACAGTCACTAAGAAATAAAAAGGCTCTTGACAGAAAATCAAATATCACTACAAGGTTAACAGGGGAGAAAAAGGAAGTGATAGTAACTGATTTTTTTTAATAAAGGTCAATCTAGTGAGAAAGCTGAGCATGTTCAACTCAGAACCACATGAAGCAAAACAAGTTACTGAGCTCAGTGCAGACATAAATTCCCACTTAACATGAGATTTTCATCTTTGTATTCAAGCAATAATTATACAAAACCTTGTATCCCCGCAATTTGCTCTAAAATCTGGCAATAATTTCTGAAGTGCCTAAAAAGTACATCTATATCACACACCATAGAGAAGATATTTAGCATTTTAAAGGTTCCAGCAGCAGTTTAACTGAGGCAGCATGGAGACTGGCACAAATTCATCCAGAGTGCAAAAAAAAAGGAAAAAATAATGCAACTGGACTTTTGTACTGCTTCTCCTTATTGCTTGAGGTTTCTCAACTGATCATGTGAGGCTACATCAAGGTCCCCACATTATACTGCAGAATAGATATCAATTATTTAGAAGCCTAGCCTTCAGTTTTAAATTCTCTAAGCCATCTAAGATGCAAGTAGTATTCAAAATTGAGAGCTAAAGACCAAATGATAAAGGACATGATTTTTCAAAACTGTTAGAAATTTAGTTAAAAGCAAAGGTAAAAAAAATAATATAGGTGGATATGGCTGGTAACAGATAAATGAAGCACCAGCTTTACTTTCTACTCAGTTTTTAACCAAGTAACAACCAAAATGTCCACCTTTCCTGCAAGACATCAAAAAGCTTCTGACGTTAATAGACTATACTATTCTGCAAGAGAAAAATGCATTAGAAGTATGTCAGACAGTGCCCCTTGAATTAAACGAAGGACATAGTAACCAGAAAAGATTTTTTGCTTCCAAAACAAAAAAAATTGTCATCTATTCCACCCTTATAAACTGATCTCAAGCAAAATACACTTTGAAAACTTTTTCTAAGAATTTGAGAGTAGGGAAAAAGAAATATTTTCAAAGATGGAACAGGGCTTGCCTACTATTTTCTAGCTGTAAATTCTTACAGGACTTCATCATAATTGCATGGATGATTTAAGTAACAGGAAACCAAAATAACCAAAGATTTTGAGAATAATTGGGACCCGCACTGCCTCATCTTTTAGATATTCAAAATCAGATTTCTTAAATTAAGCTTTCAGAGTATCTGTGTACAAAGAACTACTTCAATATCCAAAACCTTTAAGATGCCTCACATTGCAAGTTCTGGGCTTAGCTCTGTGCAGCTGCCTTTTTCTTAGCAAACAAAAATTAAGTGGTGGGTGTGGTAAACTGTCCTCCATCACCACAAGACAGAAAGCACACAGCAGATCTCAAAATGACTGAATGCTTCTCCACCCACATGCTCAAAATGGTTGAATAGGGCAGGAATCTTTACTCCCTCTCTCACCAGTCCACTCTGATGCTCTCTAAGCAAGGCTCAGGAGACACAAGAAATAATTAAACTGGAGAATGAGCGCCTTGGAACGCTGACGAAACTAAAACTGGGAACTGGTTGGCAGGAGCAGAGGTTAAGTTGGAATAAGAAATACTGTTAGGCAACTAGCACAGATGGGAAAGTGGGAGAAAACTGAAAGAAATAGCACTTCCTTCCCAGCCTATCTGTGACAGTTCACAGATCATTATCCTAGAACCTAAAAAACCTAGATAACCCTACTGCTTAATGGAAAAGGGAGATTGAGAAGTGCGTGTCTCCATATTCAGACAACTTTAAAAATTTAAGACATGAATTAGAAAAAAAATAATATCACAGTTAGAGCTCAAAATTGCCTACGCTCTTCTGTGGAAATTCCATACTTAGATTATACATACTCAGGTTTTCAACTGAACCTACAGCTCTGGCAATGATTCTTACAGGACAGAACATCTGTCGGCATAGAACCAGCCAATGGGAAAGAGCAAGCACAGAGGCACTTAATGCTTTAGTGCTAAGACACATTTACAAGACTGAGTGACCACAGTGCTCCAATTCAAAGCAGACTCCAATAAAATTCTCACTAATTTTACTGGGGTACCAGTTCTGACATGGGGATGTTTTCTAGTCAGATGTTTTACCCAACTATCCTGAAGATTTAATGACATCATACAAAGAACATTTTGCCTCACCTCCTGAATAAGAGCATTATGCCGCAACACTTTACGTGCTTTCATGATACGGACTATAGCAGCTTGAAGATACATTTTTCTGTCTTCATCTACAGCACTTCTGGTCTGCTCCATCTCCTGCAATATGGGAAGGACAGTAATGCTTAAAATATAGCAAGATCAATAAACACTTCATAAAAATACCTTGAATTTTTATACTTATAAGTATAAAGTATACTTAAAGAATAAAGTATACTTTCTACTTTATTAAAAGTGGTGAGTAATTCCAGGTAAAGTACTTCCATATATCAAGAATAGCAGGTTTCACGAAAATTAGGGAGGTAGGAGAGAGACATCCAAACCAGTGTTTTCGCTAGGGAGAAAGGCAGGCAGAATTTATTATAAGTATTGAGTTTGGCATCACATATACCTCTAGTACAAATCCTATGTCTTAGGAGATACAGAGGGAACATGGACTATCAAAACTGGAGTTAATTTTAGTTACCAAGGGACATCAGACCATAGGAAAACAGACTTCATTGGTTCTGCTGTTCCTGGAATAAGTTGCTTTTATAAACATCACCAACAAAAAAAGTCTCATTAGGTAAGACAAACTAAATGTCAATCCCCCTTGGTACAAGAAGACCATTTCTTGTTTACGTTTGTCTTCCACTGTCTTATTCCCCATTCTATCTTCTCCTGCATACCTTTTAAGTATAAAAACCCCCCACCACTGCTTGAGCTTACACAGGAACTCGTACATCTGCTTACACCAATACAATAAATTCAATATTAGAACAATAACCTTCCTAGGCTGCTCAAGCTTGAAACACCCCAGAATACTTGCCTGCGGTGTGTCTTTCTGCATCGATGTAGTAATTTTAAATTTTGTTCGTTTACTGCTGAAGCTCATATTTAATGAAAACGTAGACTCTGCCTCTATGTCTTCCTGCAATAAAGAACCTTTTTAAAAATCAGGAATGGAACCAGAAAATGATAAGAACTTGCTTTGAAAAAAATCATAGTTATGGGCTTGCATACACACAATTTCAGGTTTGTAGCTGGAATTCTAAAATTCCATTAGAACCAGGTCAATTTTTTAAGCTACGTTTTAAGTAACCTAGAAAATCAAGTCTATTTTAGAAAACACTCATACAGAACTCTGACATACATGAATTTTATTAAACAAGTTAATATGATTAAAGTAATTTCTGTTTTAATACTTCAACAGCTTAGTTGCAAGTGGTCTCCATTTAAACTCATTTTTTCCCTGCAAGGAAAGGAGGATTTGCATTTATTTACAGCAGAAGCTGAAGAGAGAGCTGTTGCTTTCATAACTATTACTGATGTTGCTTTCCAGAACTTATAGAAAAACATCTAAGCATTTTGCTATGTTATAGCCGGAACAGTTGACAAACTGCAACTTGCAGTTCCACATCTATGTGTACATTTCTATTTTTTTCCTATCAGAGTCACAACTCTATTCCACATATAAAAGTTCAATTCTTTCAATAAATGGCAACTATTCCCTGCAGCCCAAACACCTTATATTTAACTGAACTCTGCAGTTTCCAGGCAAGAGCCTGCACAAGTGTCTTGGTTGCAGCTGTAAAGAGTTATTTTTTTTCTCCTTTCTAGCAGCTGGCGCAGTGCTGTGTTTCAGCTTTAGTCTGAGAGCAATGCTGATAACACACCAATGTTTTAGTTGTTAAGTAATGCTTACCCTGACCAAAGACTTTTTCAGTCTTGTGCTCTGCCAGTGAGGAGGGCATAAGAAGCCAGGAGGAAGCAGATAGGACACCTGTCCCAAACTAGCCAAAGAGGTATTGATACCACAGCATGTCATGCCCAGTGTATAAACTGGGGGCAGTTACCTGGAAGGCCCAGATTGCTGCTCGGGTCGGGCTGGGCATTGGTCAGTGGGTGGTGAGCAACTCTACTGTGCATCACTTGTGTTTGCTGGGTTTTTTCCTCTCCCCTTTTAGTTTTATATACTCTCCCCTTGTTGTTTCCTTTATCATTAGTGGTAGTAGCAGTTTTATATTATACTTTAGTTACTGGGTTGTTCTTATTTAAACTCGTGGGGTTCACATTCTTTCAGTTCTCTCCATCCTGCCTGGAGGGGGAGGGAAGGGAGGGTTTGAGCAAGTGGCTGCATGGTGCTGAGTTACTGGCTGGCCCTAAACCATGACAAGAAGTATTACCAATTTTCAGCACAATAAAGGTAGTGGGCTTCTGAGGCTTTGGAATCTTGCCAAAACTCAAGTGCAAATACTTTAGTGAACAGTCAATATTTATCTAATTTTATATCCAAACCAATATTAATTCTAATTATATATTCTGCATTATAATATTTTATAATATCTAAGAATGGTACAGAAAATTCAACAAAGGGCAAAGATCAAAAGCTTTAAAAAAAATATAAACTGACACTAATTTTAGCATTATTCTGCTGACATGGTTGAATATAAAGCAAAATAAATTGTGTTGCGCATGAACTCAAAAAGCATGACTCCAATGTTTTGTTTTCCTTCTATCAACCCCACCCCACCCCCCAAAAAAACCCAACCAAACAAAAGCAAACTACAACAAAACTGTAACTGTACATAAACTGTACATGAACTGTACTTTGCTATATGGCTCACATACAGGTAAAGAGAAGTTAGTGTATTTTATTTCACTGCTTAAGCCACTGAAGTTCACTGGCTTATTCAGTAAGTAAGCCGATAGACTGTCTACGGATCTCCTTTCCCATTGCTGGATGGAGTGCAAAGCAAACAGAATAAGCACAGATGCTTGAATACAATAGCCTGGAAGTTAAAGAACCAGAAAATGCAGTGGCAAATACTAAAAGGTAAAAGGGTTAGAAAGCCATGCCATTCACGCTTCAACGACATAAGTTTAAAGAAACTTATACAACAGACACAAATAAATGCAAATCCTTTAGATAATGGGCAACTTTCTAAGATTACAAAAAAATCTCACTGTTTTCTGTAATAGCTCCCAGTGCTATATTTCACCCATGGTTTAACAGACATCTTCCCAGCCACTGTTCCAAACTGAGCTCATTTCTAGATATTGGAAGCATGTCCTATGCTTCAGCCAAGCATCAGATCTTCCTTGTGATCTCACTTTCCATTTTCTAATATTTTCCTGGTTAAAAAAAAAAGCAGCTATCAGAGCAGCTTTGGATTTTTTTCTCATAAGTGAACAGCTTATCTTAGTTTCTTCTGCCTGATATTGTCTGAGTAACAGGCATTCTTGGCTAACTGGAAACTCATGCTAAAGTTTGTGTGGCATGCGCAGGCACTTCTGCAGTGTTTCTTACATGACAGACATCTGTGCCCTCTGCTGTATGGGAAAAAGGGTAACTGGTTTCATGTAAGTCATACAGAAGCATGAAGCAGAGTCAAAACCAGAACCTGTATCATCTATTGCCTTAACCACAAACAAAGCTTTGGTTGCAGTTGTACAGCATGCACAATTATGTACAGTTCTGGTATATTGTGTACAGTTCTGGTGTCCTCAACATGAAAAGGACATGGAACTGTTGGAACAAGTCCAGAGCAGGGCCACGAGGATGATCAGGGGACTGGAGCACCTCCCATATGAAGACGGGCTGAGAAAGTTGGGGCTGTTCAGCCTGGAGAAGAGAAGGCTGCGTGGAGACCTCATAGCAGCCTTCCAGTATCTGAACGGGGCCTACAAGGGTACTGGGAAGGGACTCTTCATTAGGGACTGTAGTGATAGGAGAAGGGGTAACAGGTTAAAACTTGACCAGGGGAAGTTTATATTGGATATAAGGAAGAAGTTCTTTACTGTGAGGGTGGTGAGGCACTAGAATGGGCTGCCCAAGGAAGTTATGAAATGCTCCATTCCCGGCGGTGTTCAAGGCCAGGCTGGACAGAGCCTTGGGTGACATGGTTTAGTGCCAGGTGTCCCTGCTCATGGCACGCGGGCTGGAACTAGTTGGTCTTAAGGTCCTTTCCAACCCTAAGTATTCTATGATTCTATGCACTGGGAGTGCTGGTGGCTGGGTGGGGAACTGTGGCCCACCAGACCCACACCACTGCCAAGATTTTGGACCTTTCCAGCCACACAGACATCACTTCAGCCCATATTCCATATATTTAAATATTTAAAGAAACTCAAACAACACAAACCTCAGCAAAAACCAAACAGTTTCCATAGGCCATACCTGCTCCTCCAGAGAGGCAGAGGCAGCTGTGCAGGCAGTCATACAAGCAACTGAAGCATTGGTGGTTCAGTGGTAGAATCCTCACCTGCCACGCGGGAGGCCTGGGCTCGATTCCTGGCCAATGCAGTACTACTTTTTCCCCTTTTCTTTGGACTTCTATTCATATCGTCGAGGTAAGCATCTCAAAATCTAAGCCTAAAGGACCTTTACCTTCATCTTCAATAAAGGCACACTGCCCAACTCCATACACGTGTGGTTTTGACGCTGTATTGAATCTCACAATGACCTCTCTCAGATGGGTGCCAAAGGCCAGACACCCACTTTAAAATCATGGAAAATCGCTATAGGAAGATGTTAATGAATTTTTTTCCCCAAAAAAAAGTTCATGGCAGCTCTGTTCTCACCCTGCTCTGAGCAAATAAGCTGCTCCCTTTCTCCCTGGGGGCATCACACAGCCCCCTCTCGCTCTCCCCACTCCAAAGCTGAGATCTCAAACAGTTACAGCATGCCCCCTCTCACAAACTGCTGCTTTAGGGCAAATGGCTCCATCTCCAGTCCTGCTCCAGCAAGAAGAACGCACAGAGCTCCAACAGCATGGGCCGTTGTGATGATCCTTTTGCTGCCTAGATTCAGTAGATAGAGCTTTGTTTGAACAGGAATAACATTACTAGCTTCCTTCAAGAGCTTTAAGGGCTCAGGATTTAACTATTGAGGCAAATGGTAGCAAAAGTATCGTGCACCATCACAGAATCTGCAAGCAACAGAAGCTGCACCATGAGTAGGTACTTGAGCTGAGAGGCAGCGAGTACCTCCTTGCTCGATGCCACAGACATGGACGAGATGCTGCTGGTGATGTTCTGTGATGGGTTTTAGCTGATCTAAACCCATGCATTTGCAGAAAGGGTTGGCTCTTCCCAAACTGGGTTTGGGAAAATAAGGGAAAGGAAATTACGCAGAACAGAAGAGGCTGGCTGTGTTGGGTTAGTACCTGGTGCATATGCTTGCCCTGTGCCAAGAGCCATTTT
>JBCJKH010044033.1:0-19175 GCA_039877255.1 Loriculus beryllinus
AACAAACATGATGCAGGTCAGATACTTTGTGTTTCTTTCTGTCTTTTAATATTCTTGCTTCTGTTATCAAGCAGAAACCAGAAATTGATTTCATCAACTCTGAGGCTGTAAAGGATGACCTCTAGATACTAGGTAATGATAGTAACATCAATACTCATTCTAGAAAAGCAAGTGCAATAATAGGAGTGGTAACAGGTCTCAAGGAAAGAAATAAAATGTCAACACTGAAATCCATTAGTAAACTATAAAGTACACTTAAAATACAAACTAATGTGTCCAACACAATTGAGAACATCTGATGCACTAAATTCATCTTGCAAGTCTGGGGAGGCTTCGCTACCTCTGAGGTCCGATGCAAATCTTTTATCATGGATTTTCCATTGTTCTACTTCATATTGTTTCTCCTGGAAAGTGATTCAGTAACTATCTCTGTACCATTTTCAGTGTCTGACTATGTCTTCAATCACTTCCATAGGAACTAAATTATTTCAGATGAACTTGACAGATGTGAAACAGTCTCAAAAATAATTGTATTTATACAATCTTCATGAAAATAAGCAGCCAGATAAAGATATTCTAAACACCCTTCCTTAGGGGAAGGCTGCAGAATGACCTTAAACCTTCCTAGACCCCAAAGTTACACTGTCTTGAGACAAATCTATAAGAAAACAGGCTGCCTTGGTTTCTACAGTTTAGGGAAATATTTCTTATAGAAAAGAACCATAAAATAATTTTTAATTTCTGCCATTTTTTATTCCCCTTCCCATGTTATTTCCAGAATTAAAAAAAAAAAAAAAATGACGTATGAATATATATTCTATAACTTTTACTTTAAACCCCGGCATGTAAGTCACAGAAAACATTTTTTGTACTAAGGAACTAGATTTAGAACAGGATGGAGGATCCAAAATATCTAATCTCTTTCCCATCATGAGTGAAAAAACTTTTTTGTTTTTTTGTTGACCTCAAACAGTTTAAAAGATACTACAGTGAACACGTTAAGAAATGTTACTACACATATTTCTGATTTCATAAGTTCTATTAGCATCCTATGTACAGATAAGCCTTACCCTGCTCAGCTAGTTTCATGAGACACGGCTTTACTGTTTTACCTTTGCTCCTGAAATATGATACATTAAGCAACAGTTGTTTAGCTGTACTAATTAAAAATGGCATGAATCAGAATTGCGGTTTGAAAGCAAAAAACATCAATGTTGTAGAAGGTAACGCCTGTCAGATATCTCTCTGAGTTTTCTTTTTAAGAAAAAATATATTTTGTCAACAGCTGTGTCCAAGAGAAAATCACCATTTTTTGCATACACCTATTGCAGACCCAAGAAAATGAACAAATCAATAAGAACTTGTACACAGCACAACTGTTGAGTACAACTGCGAAGTTACATCTTTCTGTAGTGTTTAGGTGCCTTTCACATTCCACAGAAAAATCACGTAAGTGGCAGACAAAAGGAGGAGTTATCCAATAAGGACAAGTTGTAAATCAGGTGTGTCTTTCACAGAAAGCTGCAGATTTATTTGGGTTTGGGTTCTGATTCAGAGATTTTACTGGGACAAAAGAAGGCAGATGTTTATGCACACACATAGAGAAGTGATTTATGTTTGTCTTACCACAGCTTATTGTATTAGAACTGCTTTCTTTACAGGTACTGCGTCAAGTATATCAGCTGAGGTGCATGTTCTATTGGAGAATTAAGCAGAGCATATGCAGAGAACAGCAGCGTTGACATTATATACAATTCTGTGCAGGGACATCTGCAAGAGAAGGGTCAGGATCAATTCCATTAAACAGAAAGTATCACTGAAATAGATTTTAACCCCTTGGATGTAATTACTTACCAAGATTGCCATTAGCACCACTCCATCCTTTTGATGGATTGAAAGCCATTAACTACTTAAGTTTTACTAAGACTGTAAAGTTATCCAGAGCATCCAAGGGTATATATGTTGTGTTGGACTCAACTGAGACATCACATTCAGCCAAAACCAGTTTAAAATATTAAAAGAAACAAGAGTCTGAGAACAGAAACGAAACAAAACCCAAAAGCAATCCTTATATTATCTTTATGCTTAATTTTTATTTGTGGATACTGATATGAATTTAGATTGGAGACCAAGCAATTTCACTTCTCCTTTTCACTCTTTGCCCAGGACATTCCTGGAGGAAGAATTAAGAAAATCACTCCCATGTTACAAAGCCAAAATATGCCTTTGTTTCCTTACATAGGCACCACCTACTTTGAGAGTATAGGTTTCAGATTTGCTTACTAATAGCTAAACAACCTACAGCTACAAATTGACCTCCACAAACTGGCTTCTTGGGTGGCCTCTGAAAGGCTATATGCTAGAAAGTGAAGATATTTAGGAGCGGGACTATAAAAAGACAGACATATATATCTAGTTCAATATATTGCTTAGGAAATGTACAATGAAAATCATGGCCTTCTAATTCCCCAATTTCTGAATGAATTGCCTTGTATTTTAGGCCTGTTATTTCCAGAGAAGTGTTTTGTACACAGCTATATTTGATGAAAATCTGACTAAATTTTCACTTAATTCTGCCAAGATCAAGAAATGATGAATTCTGTTGTGCATGTTGTTTACAGGACCTTTTAACCTCTCCTATAGAAGTCATACCATTTCACATGGAATACAAGGTCCCTCCCCATATTCATGTGCCTATCTATGCCCTCTTGCATGTAGTATCTTTTTCTCCTTTAGTTGTTGAGCCTTGAATTAAAAAGTGGGATACCATATGTAGGAAATCCTAACAATCTTTGCCTTACCTTAACAAAGTATTTTTTCCACACATACAGAATAGAAATAGATGGTAGATGTGGGAGTAATTTGTCTCAAGTATAAATAGGAGACTTTCCATGCTCTATTGCAGTGTCTCTCAAATTTTGTATGAGTGCATTAACCACTGAGCTGCTAGGAGCAAAGCAGCATTTTTATAATATAATCAGAATTCTGTGCAATAGAAAAAATTGGTCTCCAGAAAAAAAAAAAAAAAAAAAAAGATTGTGTAACTAAGTGTGTTAGAGGAGGTATTTATAGATCATATAATAAAAGAGGCTTTAATTATATATGCTTTATTAAGGCATATGTTAGGGATAGAATGTGAACTCCTTACTTATACAGGAATATATATCCCTTCATGAACAACTTCAGACCAATCTGAGGATGTAGAATCTATCACGAAGGCAAGACACTAAAAATTAAGTTCTTCAGAACTGACCACTGCTGCAGGCATAGCCCTCAATTCCTCACTTCTTCATGGATGTGGAACACATACAACCTGTCTCATTGCAGTACTTGAGAGCACCAATGATGCCAAAAGCTCCAAAACTGTTCAGTCTGGGCTGACATGCACCAGCTTCAATAGGAGGTGCATGTCAGGTGTATTGATCTAATTGAGCAACACAGGTATAGCTATGCAAATCTGCAAAGTTTCATTTTCAACATTATAGGTTTGGCTCCTGGTAAATAGGGGGGAGGAAGCAGGTGCAACAGTATGCAGAAAAAGCTGATCATGCATGTAAATTATGGTGGAGAATATTTGTCAAGCTTCTGGAAAAAGACATTTATCCTCTTTAAAACTTTGAAAAAATCTAGAGTTAGGAATTGTGGGTTAAATGCTATATGCTATCCTGATGCAAATCCAGACTAGCTATTGTCTTCAACTGGATAACATTATGTTACTGAGATAAATATTTTCCTCTAACTTGTTTTTTGTCTGTTATCCTTATCCAATCACAAAATCATTTTATAACTAAGTAAAGCAGTGTTTGATTACACAAGAAGTATCTACTAAATCTGTTACACTGTGGAAAATGTTACTGACCATCTGGTTTTAATCACTATAAAAATACCTAAAGCAATTTTGATGGCTCATTAGTAGTAGTTGTTTTGTACAGCTGTATAGAGGCCCCATCAAATATCATGTTCACTCTGTACTATTTCCCATAAAATTATTAAATATTAAGTAAATCTATGCCACTTTTTTAATAAGTTTTCCAGATTTCTACCCTTGAAAATTTGAAGTACGGTTCACATAGCCTTCAGTAAAATCATGCAATCACTGAAATTAATGGCATTATAGCTATTTCAGTAAGATTAAGCCCATAAAGAAAGATTAAGCCTGTAAAGAAACCAACCAGATACTTGACTTTCTCAGTTTAAAAGATGTAAGGAAGCAAAATAAGTCAAATTTGACACTTAATGTAGGACAAATTACATATTTAGTCCTCATTAGTTTACTTTTTGAAGTATGCACTTAATATTTCATATGGTGCTGCGAATAAGAGGAATTTTATATAATGAGAATATTATCTATTTGAAGAAAGATTCTTTCCTTTGAACTGGGCAACTGAGGATTCAGTTTGGCATTTCTGCGGAACATCACTAAAATTACTTCATGCAACCTAAGCACTGGATATGTGCTAACCTAACTAACAAAGAGCCATCTTTTGTTTGTTAGGATAATTTACAATATTTCAATACATTTGAAAACTAATTTAAATGTAATTACTTTAATGACATAGTGGTGGGAGTAAGTTCTTAATAGCCCAAATTTGGTGTACTGCTCATAGTCCTCTACCTTTACTAAACTTACCAGCAGTGGAGAATAATTTGCATCAAGTTATTCTTTTGTACTCTAATACAAGTTTTGCCCACCATTTCACTGTCATTTGCAGCTTTCTTCCAATGGCCATATTTTCTATACACTTTCATGAGACTGCTCTGGAAGACAGGAGAGCCTTAAGAGTGTCAAAGAAATTTCACAGCTAAGTAAAGCTGCAAAGAAATTTATATCTCAAAAGAATAGCCTTGGCTTATATGTAAAAGTTAGCAATACAAAGTTGATGTCAGCCTCTAAAGAAAGGGTGAAATGCCAATTTTTAAAACTTTTTAATCTCTATGGCAGTTACTTTATTAAGTAAATGAAATCGGAATTCAGTTCAAAATTCATTTCTCAGATAGTAAATTAATGAAAATACAATATGTCTTTTTTTTTTTTTTTTTTTTTTGCTGTTGTTGTTTTTAATAATATTCACATTACAAGTAACAGAACTGTGGGCAGTGACAGTATCTTTTGATATACCAGTAATGACCAACACTTTTTCATAAGTTTATAAAATATATGCATTTTTCTTTCCAATCTTAAGCAAAGGTATTGACAAACATAATATTCATTCTCTAATGCCAGATGCATGAACCCTGGCCTTAATTCAGAATCTTAATTATACACATTTCTAAGAAGTTATTCTGGATTATATGCCTGTAAGAGATGAACATTGTCCAGTGTTTAGTAAAAACACTTTTGACACTGCTTACACTGTGACATCACAGCAACTGATTCTGATATCATGACCATGTGTTTATCAGACACAATGTTTTTATAACATACCTTTTATTTGCTTCTCTTTTCTGCCATAGTTGAAAATTCTTTCTTACTATCTTCTCCCCCCTGCCACCATGAAAAAGGACCTTTAGCAAATCTGAAGGAAAACACAGTAAACAACAACAGTTCAAAAGACATCTCTAACAGTACTCAGGTATGGCACAAATATTCAGCAACTAGAATCATTAGTAACAAATGGTTTTGTTAGCTGTGTTGACTTTAAAATAACATTGCAAGAAAAGTACTGATAAAAAATTGAAAGAACGGCCTATGTATAATGTAAGACTTTTGAGTTCCTAAATTTTAAAGAGTGAATAATACAGCAAGGTTAAAGATTTGTGTATACCAAAAATAGAATTATATTCTCCAGTAAATTCCTCTTTCTCATTTAATGACTACCAGAACAGTATCCATAGGTCCTCTTTGGTAATTTAAAACTAGGGTTTAGGACTTCGCTCTCAGTGCTTTTATGCAGTCTGAACTGTAAGTTATCTTATTTCTCCTTTATCATGTTGATCTCAAGCCAGAAGGCTTTTTCTTTGATTAGTAGCCAGTGTAATTTCATAGAATTCAAGTGCTTTTCCTGGAGCTACAAAGGCATATTGGACCACAACTTAGCCTTGGGAATTTTAAGATTAAAAAGTTGGAAATTGTACCCAAGACAGACTAGTAGAGTAACATTTCAGATATTGCCTCTTTGTCTCACTATTACCAATTTCAAATTATCAGACATCCTAAATTAAAAACTCTTGCACAACAAATGCTATATGACAATCTCCTCTTGACTTTCTAAAGGCTCCCTCTGCCCTTTTTGCACATAAGTCTCTTTGCTTGTTCATTTATTGATGCATGATCTCTTCTTCACGATCTCTTCAACCTTTCCTCACAGAATTCTCCTTCCTATATGTTTAGGGTTATTTTGAGCGTTTTGATTCTCAACTTTTAATGTTATATTACCCATATAATTTTATTTTCATTATGCCATCAATATGACAACGTAAAAAATTATGCCATGTCATACTCTGTAGAGTTTTCTTTTTTCCTGAATTTTCTCCTAGTCAGAAATAATGATTTAAACTGTTCTGCCTACTTATATGAGCTATGTTAGCAAATGATTTATACTATTTAGGTTAGGGTACAAGGGAAAAGGGGAAGTCTTTATATCATGGTATCAACAAAATTAGGGTAGTGTCTTCTAGTCACTAATTAACAGTGAATGAAGATTTGGACTGAGATGCAGCCAGGAAAGCAAGTGCTCTGTATCTTAACCTATCCTTGGACTGTGTAATCATAATATAAACTCAATTATAATTCTAATATAAACTAAAATATAAATAGATCAAAAATTATACTTCTTGATCAAGCTTTATATTTCCTTTCCTAGGAACAAGCAAGTCTCTAAGCCATCAAGCTCTTCAGACTTGGCACCCTACGCAACATACCAGGAAGGGAACTGAAGCTGCAAACTGATTACACACTAGAACATGTATCTCAGGAGAGTGATGGGGATGCAGAGAAGCACTGTTTGAACTCAGTTGTTGTAAAAGTGTCTACAATGGAAATCCATACATGAAGGTCAAGTTGTTGAAAAGGGGGGGAGGGGGAAGGCGGTGTGTATGGATGGAAATCTGACAAAAAGACTGACTGCAACATAAGCAGATTATCAACTATGAAAAAGTGCAAGTCAAAATGATCATTGACCCAAAAGGGCAAAAGCATGTCAAAACAGAGAGGATGTATCAGAGTTCAGGCCTTTTCTAGCTTACGCTGTGAGAAGCTCTTCCTATTCATACTTCACAGAGGGTCCCTCCCTCATACTCACATCCAACATTTTTCAATATGACATCGCTTTTGTTTCCTATACACATACACACACAAACACACACAAAGAAAGAGATATAATTCCTTAGTCCATAGACCAATCCCTATAAAGCTGCTGAATTCATCTGGCCCTTGATGTCAGGCTCCATCTCTTGTAACAGCCTTTCAGAGCAGGAGAGGCTGTGTGTAGTTTTGGATTGTTGCTGCTGATGACACCACGGAACTTGTCTGGTCACTGCTGAGCTTGTCTGGTTTCGTCAAAGTTCAATCTTTGTTGGGATGATGGTCAGAGGGAAGTCAGGGCCAGTCACTGGTGACCTGAAGACATCTAGCTGGTGGGCTATGAAAGTGCTACATAGCAGGCAATAGCATATAATTGAGTTCGTTGGCTGTTCCCACACAAAATCAAATCCCCTAAATCACATAACAGCACACAACACTAACAGCAATTACATGTTGTAAGCTTCTCCAAATATTTAACAAGAAATGTGAATACAAAAATAGGCAGCAGAACAGAAGCTCTAACTGGAGAATGGCCTATTGTGCATTGGTTTACCTAGTTCTCTGGGTTGATCCTGAGATAGCTCCTTCCTCAATGATACAACGCTTAAAGTTATGCTTCTTGCTACAATCACATCCCTTTCTCTTTCTTCCTCAAATGCTGTTTTATTTTGCAGTAAGAGATAGGGAAGAGGCAAGACTGCTAGTGGAAAAGCAGTATCGTGGCAAGTAAACTACCTTCTCTTAAGCTACATGATTAAAAGTCTCTTTGGGAGACTTTTTCTTCTCTTTTTACTTACTTCAGAATCAGTCTCTATTAAATCAGATGATTTGCACAATGTCCCTGATGAACAGTGCACTCAGAACCATAAAAGAATCTCATCTTCCTTATTCCACAGTGTTTCCACAGCAATTACAAAAATCCAAAGGCTACTATTCTAGTAGTTAACATTCATGCTTCAACATCGCTTAAGCAAAAATGATGAGGTTTGAATATATTAGGGACAAACCTACTTAAGTTAGAATTCTGTCCCAGGAGTCTTGGTAGGTTATAATCAAGCCATAAAAGGAAAAACCTTGACTTGAGAAATGAACTAATCTATACTGTACCTAAAAAACAAAAACAAAAACAAACCAAAAAAAAAAAACAAAAAACAAACAAAAAAAAAAAAAACCAAACAAACACCACCAACCTGTGAGAATTCAAAAAAGCAGTTTTTATGTGTCATTTTACCTTCATTACTGAGCATGGGCTTTAGTACTAGTTTTTTCACCAGATTTAAGATCAGAACTTTGATTAAGAACACATAAAAATACTGCAAAGAAATAAGATTGTATTTTTTCTCAGTGATAAATTGCTTATTTAAAAACAGCTATTGCAGTTTCACTATTGAATAGAAAATGCATGAGTTCCTGCAAAAAAAGGAGGAACTTTGCTGATGCAGAGAGTTTGTGATTACATTTCTTATACATCTTAGGCACTATTTTGCTATGTAAGACACTGCAAGGGCAAATATGTGAATGGCAAAACTAGAGAAGATTGTTCTTGAGTATAAAAGATGAGCACAATTTTCACTCACTGAAAGCCTGCTGGGAGTGGCATCTGTGCTACCACATGAATCCTGTGCTTGTGGTTGTCTTACGGTCTTTTCTCAGTGTTGATTAGCAAAGAAATTGCTTTAGGTCAGAGCAGGATAAATATGACCGAAACAAGATGACCGAAGTAGAACATATAAATAATTTGGTTTTCTTTCCATCATCATCATTTCTTTTTCATATATATTCTTGGTGTACATAGTCCATGATAAGAGACTGCTTAGGTCTCCTGTTAGCTCTTAACTGTGTAGGAATGTTAACACAATTTTCACAGATGAGGCAAATTATTAAGCTTTTTCAAAGTAAAAATATCCTAGTACAAGATTATGATGTGATGAATAGAGTTAAACCCAGCTGGTGGCTGGTCATAAGTGGTGCTACCCAGGGATTTGTACCAGGGCCAGTTCTGTTTAATGTTTTTATCAGTGATCAGGACAAAGGGATTGAGTGCACCACCAGTAAATTTGCAGGTGACACCAAGCTGGGCATGAGAGTTGATTTGCTGAAGGGAAGGAAGGTTGTCAGAAGGATATGGACAGGCTGGATTGATGGGCCGAGGCCAGCAGTATGAGGTTCAACAAAGCAAAGTGATGGGTCCTGAGCTTGGGCCATAACAACTTGATTCAACACTGCAAGTTTGAGGAAGAGTGGCTGGAAATCTGCCTGGTGGAACAGGACCTGGGAGTGTTGTTTAACAGCAGCTGAACATGAGCCAGATTGTGCCCTGGCAGCCAAGAAGGCCAATGGCATCCTGGCTTGTATCAGCAATAGTGTAGCCAGCAGGACCAGGGCAGTGATCATATCCCTGCTCCTCAAATACTATGTTCAGTTCTGGGCCCCTCACTACAAGAGAGACATTGAGGTGCTGGAGTGGGTCCAGAAAAGGGTAACAAAGCTGGTGAAGGACCTGGAGCACAAGTCTGATGAGAAACAACTGATGGAACTTTGATTGCTACAGCTGTGCACACATGCCATCTCTTTCTGCAGCCTCGTGGTTGTCGTTACTGTTCTTCATAGCCACATGCCCCTGTACCAGAGACATTATCCTGAAGAATTTGGCCTAGTTGTTCCCCTTGTGCACACTTCACATGCCTAATGATTCCATAGGGCTGTGTATTCCTGGCTGTAATAACATGGAAAAACACATGGTAAGGTGATTTGGATTGTCCCAGGACAATCCACCTGTGTCCTTGGAATGCATAAGGCTGAAGTCTGCAGTCTACACCCATTACATCACTACGTATTTACCGTCATCCCCCTCCTTCCAGTTTGACTATGCAGGTCAATCAGCCTATTTTTAAGGGAGGTTTGGGCATGCAGTGTAAAATTGTTTATGTGTGAGGAATGCCTTAGGGAGAGGTGTGTGAGCTGCAGGTGTTTTCTGCATACTCTCCTGGGAAGGTCAGTCCAGCTATCCACTGTCACCAGGATGTGACAGTCACAGGCAGGCTCGCATTGCTTGACAGTACAGCATTTTGCAGGGCTCCCTCAGGGACACTCCCCACAGCCTGGCAATACTAAAATAGAGTAACTATTGCCTGCCAGATGTTATCCAGCTCCTCTGCGGAGATGTCTGCCAGAGCTCACCTCACAGTTTATCAGCCAGAGCCTGACATTTTAGAAAGAGCAGGAAGAAATCCTGAAAATTAACACTGCCAGAGGTAAAAGCATGTAGTGGTTTAGGGGCTATGATGAAACCACCTTTAAAGAAAGTTTGCTGAGGACCTGCTAGGCAACTTCCTGGTTTTCTGATGATTCACATTCTGGGTTTTTTAGGATCTCAGGAGTTAAAATATGAATCTGAAGGAGTGAACAACAGAAAACGTATCTCCATAAGGGACTCTTACATTTATAAGCGTTTGGCTTACTCTGAGTCTATTTTTGCAGCAAGCATGATCAACTCTTTTCTTCCTTCTTACTCTTCTAAAAGGATACCAGACTATCACTGAGGATTAGCGACCATAAGTGCCATCCTAAAATTGGCTTCTGGAATACCAAAGACTCATCATCATGCAGACCCCCATTATTTAAGAGAAAAAATAAAAAAATAAATCCTGTCTGTACCTGGTTGTTCTGGTTCTTCCAAAGAAGTTCTGTAGGAAAGCAGAGCTCAGTAGTACATGCATTTCTGGATTGATAAACACCATAACAATGACAGATTGATTCAACAGCATTTTTGTGACATGGTGGCACCTTCCATATCGGCATATACAGGCTACTAGAGGCAACAGATTACACAAAGTTATATCTGCTTTATCTGCACTTTCAACTGCAGACCCCTATGTGCTCTTATACCAGTGTTTTAGGGCAGTCTATCTAGGGCAGGTGCTCTACTTTGTAGTTTTAGATCACTAAAATGGCCAGCAAGTAGCAGCACACACCCCCTTTCTGCCGTTTTAGTATTTGATGGTGCCAAGAAAAAGATTAAATGACTTGAACAGTTTTTTAATAGGCTAGATAGCAAGTGGCTCATCTCATATGTCCTAAACTAAACTCCATTGTGAACTATTATGTAATATAGTTAATGTCTGATGAAGATGCGTTCAATGGACACAGCATAGATTTACCTACAAATACATAGTTCCAACAATGAAGAGAGAACAGCTGTCCAGAATGAATGCAAGGTGGAGAGTGATGTATTTTTCCTAAGTGAAAATACCTCTTAATAGTCTGATCTACCACCTAGGAGATAGCATAGTGGTGGTATAAGGAATTACTCTTCAGTTTGCCTTTGCAAGGCAGGTCTGTTTGATTACTTTTTATCAGCTGCCAGGTATATAACCTAGCTCTGGAGTCCTACTCAGTCACTTTTGTCTGAGAATCCATATCTCCAACCACTTTTTTTTTTTTTTCCCTCAGATCCTCTCTTTCAGAAAGCATACATTTGCAGCTGAAAATGATGATTTTACTCAGTAGAGGCTGTTTGCCAGGCACCGTTTAGCAACAGCCATAAGTGGCTTCTAGTCAGTTTCAGCTAACGCTGACCTTCTGTAAATAATGAAATCAAACTATTTTTATTCTCAGAGACTAAGGCCAAAGACTTTTTTCTATTTAATTTTCCTTAGTGCCAGTGATGCACAAGGGACACATCTTGAGGGCTGCCTTATGAAAACAGGGCCATGCCAGTAAGGTTCTTACAGACATCTGTAACTACAGACCTGATGTTATCACTTCAGTATGACCTGCCTGCTCACTTTGCTATAAAAGATTTTCCAGATATGTTATCTTCATTTCAACTTAGAATGCTTTAATAGGTCCACCTCTTCTGCAGCAGTTCAGAGTCTTTAGTCACATTTTTTTTCTACCATTCTTTCATCATATACAGATATGCACACTTTACTTCTTTCTTGGTAAGCTTTGGTATGACCAGTGACAGCCTGGAGGAACAGCATCTCCTAAAATGCATGCTGAATGATTGCATGCATAGGAGTATTTATCTTCTGCCTTTTTTTTTTTTCTAAACAAATCTGCTGGAAACATGACGACACCTCAGGAATAAAATAAAAAAATAAAAATAAAAAAAATTTAAAAAGTGCCTTGTATCAGCTTTTCCCTCTTGTTGGTAATGAAGCAACCTCCCTTTATTATATATTTATCTAATCCTTAAGTATATATTAAAAAACAAAATGCTCCATTTTTTTTTTCCTAGAGTCATAAAGAAAGCATCCTACCTGACAGCTCTTCTGTACACTATTCCCAGAGATATCCATGCTGGGAGGGGGATGGAATATTGCTCGTTGTTTGGTTGAGGTTGTTTTGATCTCTGCATAAGGATGAAAAGAACTTTCTTAGGGGCACAAATTGTGACCCAACTTAACGTTTTCAGATTCTGTTTTATATTCAACTTGGAGCTTCTTTGTCCACTAGGAGATACTCTCAAATGATTCCTCAATTGTTTTGGCTTTCTTCTCCAGTGAGACCACACACTGCTGCATTCTTAAGTGTCTTATATTTTTAGCCCTGATACTATTCTGAAATGAACATGTTATGAAACTATTCAGGACCTGAGAGTCCAAAAGGTGTTGCTGGCTGACACAGGCCACCTGATGCTAATTTTTTCTTTGACTACAAACTTCCAAACGGGCTCAAGCAGCTAATAGGAAGATATGTACTTTTACCCTTTTGAAGAAACATGTTAGTGTTTTGGATCTCTGTGAGCAGTCTAATAACCAATGTATAATGATTACGCACCCCAGAAAATGTGACACATTGATGCTCGCTTCACTCAGCCTTTAACTCAAGCCAGATAAGAATTTCTCTAAAAAATCCACACCATTAGATAGAGTTCGTAGAGTTATAGGTTCTGACATAATAAAAATGAAGGAAAGCTACAGTTAATCCACTTACAATACAAACAAATCTCAAAATACCTCCTTCCTGTCTCTAAGTACAATATCCACATCTCTGGACACTTATTTAAACCGTACAGTCAGGGCAGGTTTGAAAGTGCCTTTTACACTCCACCCAGGGGAGCCAACCTCATTAACCCAGTTAGTGTCATCTCAGACACTGGTATATGAAACACTTTTCGTCAGCTTGTTCTGGCTAAGATAAAAAAAGCTAGAGACATTTCTTCCTCAAAGGAACTGTGTTACAGCTATTGAGCCCTCAGACTTCAGTAATGGTATTTGAAGGCAGCCCTCATTCACACCCCATGTTCCTAGTGGGCTAAGAAGTCCACTCAGCTCCCTCGGGGAAGACAAGTCTGGATGCCACCAACATATTGCAGGTACTGTTGCTCACACGTCCCTGATAGACCTCTTGACACTGCATAAAGCTATGACTAGGAGGAACAGTTAACTTCATCATGTAAAAGTAACCTCCACACTACCATTTGGGGGTTTTCCTCAAAATACAGCTTTTCTCTTCACATACGTAAACTTAAGAAGCTTTGCATAAAATCTTGTGTATCCTTAAGCTTTTACACACAAATTCAGATAATATTTTAGCTTTATCTGTAAATATATGTGATTTTTAAGAAGTAATAGTAATCATGTATTTTGTGAAAATCAGGAATTTTAATGCAAAAGCAGGTCTCCCTAGAGACAGAATTTTCTCTCTAGCAGGCAGGCTGAATAAAATGTCCAGGCACTTGGGAGCATTAAGGATAAAGAATTAAGTGTGTCTCTCTCAGTTTTATATCCTCAGCAGCAGCAGCACGTACACTCTTCTTTAGCTAAACAACAGGAGGTGCAGTAATAATCTTTCTCCGTGGAAGAAAGTGTAAAAGTCTAAGCTATGGGAGGAAGAAAAGAACTGTAAAATTCCTGTAAAAAGGGTGCTTTTAGCAGGGAGAAAGCTTGACTATTTTTTATTACATACATGCCTAGTGAAGCTCAGGAAAGGAGTGAAGACTATTCTCAAGATTATTCTGACTTCCTAGATCTTAGCGAATCAGATCTGATCCAGCTTCTGTTTAGACATGAAACAATCTTGACCCGCAGTCTTCCCTTTGCAGACACACATACAACCTTCTTCCTCCCCCTGTTAGTCAGTGACAAGAAATTGAGAAATACATAAGTGCATATTGCGGTGCCAAGCATCTCTGCTTGGAAAACTGTAGCTGTTGTATATTCTTTGTCCTTCACGGTGCATACCAATTTGTGGGATATAGCTGGAAATCAAGCTCTGGAAGACAATTATGAAGCAGGATATGCAGAGTTGACTCCAATTTTTATTTTTAAAGCAAGTTGACAAAGAAAGTGTGCTACTGGTGGAACAGTTCTGACGATTTTTCAAGGTACCTTTGACACACTGAGAACTCTTTTAAATGCAACTGGGAGAGTGTCTGGAGAAGTAGCCTTCAATGTGCACTTATGAAAGCATACACACACACACGCACATATATGTATTTTTACACATACATATATCCATGCTCTCTTTCCATAATATGCACAGAAAAGCTCATCTTTTTCTTCGTACCCAAAGACAATGAGTCTTATGCAATGCTGAGCTAGATGTATCTGTAGAAGTGCCAAAGGACCCTGTCAGTCAGATTTCCTCACCCACAATGAAATAAGCCAAGGTTATGACAGTTTCAAATATATATGAATATATTGTAACCACACTTCATTTGTCATTAAATAAACAGAATGCATATTTCTATCTATCTTGATACCTATTGCATACAGGCATACGCACAGCAGTAAGAACCATACTGATTATGTTAGTTGAGAACCTTTTTTTGGCAAAGGTGAAAGAAAATCTGATCATTCTGTTTCTGCTGTGTTAAGGCATTTCTGAGATATTACTGCACCCTAGAGGGAAAGGGCATTTGCTTGAAACTGGGAAATCATTTCTTTATCTTGCTGAGTGTATCTGAGTAATGAACACTCATCTACCAATACGTCACTTTCACGAGGAGCCACTGTTCTTCAGTGCATATGCATGTCAGCTGGATGAGCTGTGACACATCAGCATGTTAATGATATTGCCTCTATTCTGTGCTAAAATGAAATAATAGTATCTTCATCCTCTGGTTTGTTATTTTAGAGTACAAATTCTCAGTGGGGTACAATAAACAAAAAATTAAATGGCTTTCAGTGCCTGAGCTTAAACGGTAAATGCCAAGATAAATACGCGTTGCAGACACATCAGTACGTTAGACAGTAATTCCCACAAAAGAACTGAGTAAAATCAGTATCTCATTAGAGCTGGTCCTAAAAACGTAAGTGTGCTCCAGATGCTCTTATGGAATATTCCATCCAAACAAACAAACAAAAAAAAAAAAAATCAAATAGTGCTTTGTTTCCTTTCATTAAACTTTTTTAAAAGAAAGTCACAGAGCTTGAAATTCACGTTACCCCCAAGAAACAAAAATAAATTCAGAAACAAACCCTATCACATCGTCAAGACCTTTCTCACGTTCCAGATTAAAATAGCTTTGGGATTTAAATGTGTTATCCTATGCTGGTTAAAGTCAACATCTTTAGGCACCAAATGAAAAGAACCACAGTGCAATTACAGCTCTAAGATTGAGAACAAGTAAAATGAAAAAAGAAAAAAAACTTAAAGAAAAAATGTGCATTAGAAGCAAAATGGCCAACCAAGATCAGTTTTCCAACTGCCAAAGACTGTTTCACAATGAAATAAAACCTGCTGAGCTCATCAAAGTGGTAAGTGCTTTACTGCAACAAACTCCAGATCACTGTGAAAACTAAAGAAGAGTATAATAAATTAGCTGGGAAAGGAATAGCTAGTTTTTATTTCTGTTACTTATAGCATCTTCATCTGAATAAAGTATCACAGAACCTTGGCTGAGTCTAAGATTAAAAAGAAATGTATATAATGCATAGTTTAAAAAGTCAGACTCAGCTGAGTCTGACATCTTATCTGACAGCTAAGATAATTGCATACCAAGGAAAAAGATGATGAAGAAGAAATATGTAGTAGTAGTGCATAGTCAAGCAGCATGATTGCAGTGTTAGTCCCAACAGAGGGTATGCTGATTTATCACAACTTTAAAGCTTGTTTATATGCATGCTGGATCTTCGATTAGGATAGAATGCGATGTTTGTTATTTTGTTGTTCTCACTAGCATTACAGAGATCCTTGTTTAGAAGAGGCCCTGTTTTCACCCTTTATAAAGGGTAGGGACAAGTTCTTGTTCAGTAAAGTGTAAAGGGGAAAAGTATTAATTGCAAGTTAAACAAATTCAAATATTGTTGTTAATAGTATTGCATGAAGTTGTATAGTCCCATCTAGTGGTCAAAAATTACTTCAGGGCATTGAAGAATCAAATAAAGCACCTAAGCCAGAGTCCCAACAGATCTGTAAATGTTATTATCTGTACCAATATTCTCATGCTAGTACCAGTTTCACGCCCACTATAACTAATTTTGTTATACAATAACCTAAGGGAGAGTCATATACAGTGAATGCTCCCTGTCCACAACTAATTCCAGTGAAAACAGCTACAATTGCATCTTAAAACTGGGCTCATCTAAAGAAAGTGAGCAACCATTGATTTTATTTTGTAGCTGATTTTGCTTTCTCATAGTATTTTCGTATAGTAAATGTCACTCTCTAACGTTATTCTGCAAAGCAGCAGCTGACGGTAGCATCATAAACAGCACTTTACAGATACTGTAGATTATATTACTATCAACAGAGTCTTAAAACCAAGGAGAATTCCATTTTTCCTGCAATTGCAACTCCTCTTTCACAGTCTCAAAAACATTTCAAGGGAGGCTGAGTCCTGTTGCCAGAAATATGTATGATTTTATTGCCAGCATGGGTAGTATTTATGGCTATTTAAAAATCTCTAGCATTTGTTGAAAATTGTTTGGGAACAGTTTTAACACAGCTCAAAACTATCCTTCTTAATAAGGTAGCAAGCAAATTAATTCCTAAGAGCATTCACAGTTTACAGTGTAACAGGTGCCATTTTGGAAACAAAATTGCTGGTTGTTTTGATACAGCTAGATCTCCAGGAATGGCCTAAATCAAGGGCTAATACTTCAATTGAGCCACCTGGACAAGCAATGTGACCAGTAACAAAACTCTGAAATAAAAAAGATACTATTAAGCAGTAATTCTGAAACTGAATGTCTTTCTGTTCTGTTCTGCTTGTATCTTTCCAATTTAGTGACCATTTGAGGTGACATGAGGTCATGAGGTTT
This sequence comes from Loriculus beryllinus, assembly GCA_039877255.1. Taxonomy (NCBI): domain Eukaryota; kingdom Metazoa; phylum Chordata; class Aves; order Psittaciformes; family Psittacidae; genus Loriculus; species Loriculus beryllinus. Next base: position 17,458 of record JBCJKH010044033.1, read on the forward strand.
TATATCTTTTTTTTTTTTTCCAGAAAAGAGTATTTCTTATTAGTGAAATAAAAAAATGGCAAAAATTGCTCCTTTCTGAAAGCTTTGAATCTGCAAATACAGTCTTCCCTACCTTTGCCACATTTCCTATAAACATTTTTTTTAAAAAATGGTGTTACTGAAGTAATCTATTAAAAAAATATATAAATAAAAATGATGTAGCAGCTGCAGTAACTTGTCCTCCTTAGCCAATATTGTTGCATCGTTGATATTTATATTTCCACAGATCACGGATGAAACCAGTATTTTTACAAGCTTTCTATAGTAGTTTTACCTACTGAAAATTCTAACCCTCTTCTGTACAAGCATGCAAATAGTTTTTGTAGCACTCCTCACCAACATGTTCTAAACCCATTTGCCAGGACCACTAGCAATAACATTCAGTAAAATTAGTTTTAAGTTCAGGCCTGCACATTTCTTAAATGTAGCTGCCTTTCAGACTGTTCCTTCCCCTCTCAACATTACATGTTTCACCTTCATTTTAGGAGTCCATTATCCATACCACAGTTTACTATATTTTCTCATCTTGAAAAAATAATTGTCCTTGAGACACTAAATCAAATCACTTGCCAAACTTCAGATAGATTAACTCTATTGTATTTTACTTGTCTATAAAATCAATTGTGCTACCAGAGAAAGGGACCACATTATTGTGTAGATATCATAAATCAATATTGTCTTTCCCATTTTCCACATCTTTGCGTCTTTAGTTAATCTATCTTTAAAATACATCTCAAAGTCTTCTCTAAGAGGTTGAGCTGTTGTGGTCTATAACTGTCCATGTCCCTTTTCTCCTTCAACAACACGTCAACACCTTCATATCCCATATATAGCTCTCTCTTTTATTGCAATTCCCAGCTTGGTATTTAGATGATCTGCTGGACTGTGCCCAACACCCATAATATTATAAAACATACCAAGTTCTTTATCCATGGAACGAGTGCAGAGATCTTAGGGAGAAACAGCTGGAATAAAAGAGGAAAGAACACCTTTTACCACAATACCAACAATGTGCACAATGTTATACAAATTCCAGATGAAATTACCTGCTGACATAGAAAAGGTTTTTTGAGCTTTTGTGGAATTTAAAATAAATCATGTTCTTAAAATGTCAAGGTAATTGCTCAATAGACTTGAATGGCTCCTTCCTGGCTGCTATGATATCTGTGCAGAAAATCTGTCCTGTGGTAGCTTTAACCATGATTTTGGACCTGAACAATGATGTGTAGATGTTAAACAAAGTAAATCACACTACAAAAACATTGTTTTGGACAATGAACAATACCCTCTTCTGAAATAGTTGGGTCTAGGATGCTTTAGCTCATTAGGTTTAAAATAAGCATTCAATACAAAGCTAGTTGCTATGCATACCCTGTTTTCAGGAAAGTGCCTCTGTTCAAAAGCAATGCATAGGTTTAAGCAGGAAGATCTTAAAGGTATAATTAGATACAAGAGCCAAAGAGCTCTTCTGATTAGAAATAGATCTGTTTAAATGCATGTTGCAGCTAATAGGCAATAGCTCATCATTGTACACATATCAGACTTCGGATGTCAGGATATAGTCTGTCTTGTTCAGTTTCGCTATTTACATAGCTAAACCTCTTCTAATAACTCTGCCTCAATGAAAGTCAGACTCAATGCTGTGTAAAAATTTGAGAAAAAACAATAAATCTACTCCT
>JBCJKH010044035.1:0-22103 GCA_039877255.1 Loriculus beryllinus
TGTGAGGGTGGCTCTGTGTAGAGGGCTCATCCCCTTTCCTTTTCTGCTGTTTGCTCCCCATCTCTTGTAATGGGATTATTTTCCTTAGTCACAAGATGAGCTGTCTTCAGGAGAAGCAATGAAGTTGAGTTTCTCAGCTGTTAATGGTGAGGCAAATACCCAGGGGAAAACCACAGGGGAACTATAGAATAATACTTCTTTTTCTTTCAATTGTGTAGCTGTCCAACCAGGCCAAAACATCCCCTCCTCTGCTTGGTGGAAATAGGCAGCGGTTTAAAATTCCTGGGTTTATAGGTTTTGCAACTACTTGGTAATGTACAATAGCTAAATCTTCAGTTTATTAAAATAGAGAAGGAAACAAAATATTTTCTGTTCCTAACAAATATGAAAAGTTCCTACAAGAAATGTAAATCTAGAAAACTTAAAACATGGTTTTTTTTGTGAGCATACATTACCTACCGAAGTTTGTGTGGTGTTCTGCGTTACAGGATTCAATTTTTCCTTTAAAACCTTTCTTTGTAAGTAAATTTGGTGCAGTTTTGTAACATTTGAGACTAGTTGTCATGGAAACGCAAAGCTCAGTGATGTTTTTCAATAGTGCTGATTGGTTAGAAAAAATATTTTGACACCATGTTATTTTCATCTTGAAAACTTGGTTAAAAAACATTTTAACATTGTTGTGTAAAGTCAAGAGCATAACACAGGAGAGGCACTCATTTACTGCAGCTGTCATGATAATATATTACCTTCTTACTACAATTTTTAAAATGGATTATTGTTGCTATGGATTCAGATAACAGGAGTACCCACTATGACTGTTGGAGTATTTTCAGCAAAACAGTATAGCTTTCTTATTTTGATTGAAGACCTATTTTACATATGCCCTACTTCTTATATCTAGCATTTTATGCTGTGTTCATCTTCCATACACCATCTTGGCATAGAGCTAATGGAAAGCGACTCTTTCAATTTACTTTTTTTATCCAACAGCTTCTAACATGATCCTTCACATTATGTTACTACTATGTTAGCTGCTTAGTACAGACCTGGTAAGTATGTTAAAATGACAGAACTGAGCCTTTTTCTTGTCAGCATGCAGTGAGGCCATGTAACAGTGTGGCTTGCTGTGTCTGTGTACTTACTGAAGGTCCTTGCAGCTCTTTACCAGTTCTGTCCCTGAGCATTTCATCCTTGATGTAAATGACTGGAATTCCAGTGACCTAATAAAATTGTTTTGAATTAAAGTAGGTAGAAATTGTGCTTAGATTCACAATGGACTGTGGCAATTGAAGCCCAAGTGCTTATTACATGCATTTTTTAAAAAAGAATTATATTTAATAAATATATTGAAATTAGTCAGAGCTTGGCTAAGGCTCACTGTTGTCTCTAGAGAAGTGAGCTAGAACAATTCCCATTCTAACCCTGTAGGCTTTAATCACCATGCTGAAAGCAGTAATGCAGAAGCTAGCTATGAGATTAGTTTTATTTGCTTTTGAGATTTTGATGTAATCATTTGGTAATGTGGCATTTTATGTAGTAAATTAGCATTATTTCCATTCTCCAGGTGGGAGGGCTGCAGCGTAGAAAAAAGGAGTTTTCAGGTGATGGTTGTGCGTCAGGGCTTGGACAGGAGGTGAGGTATCTGGTCTCCCGTGCTTGCCTTACCCACAGTTGTGAAAGAACTGGCCCTTGAAGAGCACTGGGACCATACAAGGATCACAGAAGTCCAGTTCTTCAAAGCCTTGACTTTGTTAACAAAAGTATCATCACACTGGTAAGAAAGCCTCCCCCCATGTTGTACTGAAATCAGTTTCTATATCTGGAGGGTGCCCCTTTTTTTGCTTATTTTACAATAATCACATTGCAGAATGTTTTCAAACCTTCTCTGGATTCTTTGAAAGACATAGCAAAGGGTGGATTCTATTTTTCCTGATCACTTGTAGTCAAAGGAGATATGCATTTAGATGCAAAAGCCTTTATTTGGATGTTAATATATTAGCTTTGAGAAAAGAAAAGGTGAAATGTTTGGTACAACTTTGTGTTTTCAGAATATCCTGGTTAGCCATAAGAAATATCTCATCTTTTCACTTCTGAATTTCCCACATAAAGGAAGAAAGAGCTGTGTTTCGGGTGTGTTTCATTATTTGTAAAAACTACATTAACATCTTTGGAACTTGTGAGCATTTGGCTTACGCATAAATTTGCACAATGAAGAAGCAAAGAAAATACAGAAGATGAAATAAAAGCTCAAAGTAGATCCAAATCCTAAAATAATATGTTTTTTTTATTAGCATACATTACTCCTGAGACCCAAAAATAAAAAAAGAAAAATATAAAACCTACTTGGGTTAGAAATAATGTGTCAGGAAAGTTGTCTAAGGGAAGAATAAAAAGAGGCCATTTGATCATTTTGTCCAGGAAACCTTCTTTAGCTGTGCTTTAGGACACCTGGATTTCAATTCATCCCTCATATAATCAGCTGAAAATAGATTTCATTTTAGGGTTGTGTACCAGCTTACATCAAGACTGCAGGTCTGTCTCATGAGTAAACTTTGAGCATTAGGAGAGATTTTTAGACAATAGATTGCACTGTCTGTTGGAGACAGAAGGCTTCTGCATCAGTGACTTTTTCACAGTGAAATAGTTGCAATGAATATATGTATGGAAAATGCAGTAAGGAAGACTAAAGTATTCAAGATATATGCAATAAACTCCAGAAAGCAGCAGCGCAGATCAAGATTTGCAACACAGGCTTCATCAGCAAGTACTGTTTTCTCATCTCTGACCTCTTAGGTTGTCCCTTTTACCTGTGTGTTTTTTTCATAGATAGAATGTTTGGCAGGATAAGAAAGTAATCAATAATTCCTCTGTTACCATATTTTAAAATGAGAAAAAGAAATTCTGTGAAAAATTCAGTATATAATCTTTGAGAGGGATAAATCAACTAAAAAACCCAACATAGCTTTTTGTCCTAATACTACAGAATATTTGGAAGCACAAGGCATCTTTTTTTATTTAATAGTATAAATTTTAAAAAAAAAATAAAAATCACAGAATCATAGAATAGTTTGGGTTGGGAGTGTTCTTCACACATCATGCAGTCCAAGGGGTTCCATGGGCTGGGCCACTCTAGGCCATTTGTGAAACAATTAACTGAAAGAGTTCCCTAAGCAATTTTTGTCCTGGGTACCTTGGTTATAATACTAACACTTGTTTGCACATTCTTAGGAGGTTTCTGTCACGATGTTTAGGCAGTTAATCACCTCTTACCTATAAAATGTATTAGAGAAATAAAGTATACTGCAATAGCAAGAATATCCATGTTTCCAAATTCAGGTCATTAAAGAAAAGAAAAGAAAACCCAGTTCATGCAATAAAAGTTGAATGAGTACTAAGGAAATAGTTTATTTCTGGTGAGACTTATGAGGCTTGACAACATGTTTGATGAGTCAGTAAATGGTTGAAAGTTATGAGGGTAATGTGCTGCATGAAAGGAGAATGCAAGAAAGCATGAGGGAGGGAGGACCAATTAGGGTTGTCTCCTAAGCTGGGTGCACTGCTCATGGAGCAATGCTCTTGGGAAGCAGGCGTTGCAGAAACAGGGGGAAGCACTGGATTTCTTTTCTTGAAGAAGCATAAAACACATCTAAATAGTAGTGTATTGCCTTTCAGTACTAAACCATCTGGAGAACATCTCTCTCGTAGGAACTATAGTCATTTCTGTAATGCTTGACTTTATACCTTTTGGGCTCCGTTTTTATTGTTTCCTTTGTGTCTTTACTGTGGTGGTTTTTTTCTTTCTGTTCAGTTTTCTTTTTTTTTTCCTTGAAGCTTGTGATCGGCTCTGAATTACAGAGAATTCTCTGGAAACAGGAAATGCTCAACAGTACCAAGGAGACAGCTCCTTAAAAACGCCCTTGTGAGAAAAGTAAATGATACCGTTCGCGGGAAATGGACTTGGGATTGAGTTTTCTCCAGCACTTTTAGAAGATGTGAAAAAATGAAATTAAATTACTGTTGTCAGCTGTTAAGGTTTTAGGATGTTATTAAAAAAATGTGCATAGTCCTAAAGCTGATTTTGGTATAGTTCAGTATGTAACAGGGAAAAATATAAAGTGACATGCTGCATAGAAGCAGTGGGACCAGACTTGTATTCCAGTAGCTACAATTAAATTCAGGTTTTGGTGTTCACAGAAAGCAGCTCATCATAAGAAAAACAAAAAAATCAACATGCTTTTTATAAGCATTATGAAATTAATTAAAACTCTTGCAACTGGAACCATTTCTTGTATTAATGTGTTTTCTTCTAAGAATACCATAGTCTCTGAGTTACTTCTCATTTTGAGTCTTAAATTTAGGCCAACATTCTCTGGTAAAACCCAGGTTTAATAACTGGGGCTGAATTTTTACTTGCTTTGATTATTTATTGAAGTAACTGGAGTGGGGATTCTTGTCAGCTGAAGTTCTAACCATGTTTTGGGGGGGTTATTTTGTCTTACAAAATCCTATTGCAAAGCATTTGATATTGAGAATTGGAAGTGCAGAAAATTTCTTAAACTTAAATTCAGAACTTACATATTCTTTCAACATTTCATCCTCTAGAGTCTGAACTGCCAGTTTTGACAGGACCAGATGTCATTATGGCAAACTGCAGAGATAAGAGTAATTTTTTTCTGCTACACTGTATTTGGCTAATTCCCTTTCTCACTGTTTTGTGATTAAGGCTCAGCAATTAAAATTCACAGCCATCCTTTTCTGTGTGCTTCCTGTTCTCTTGAACTACCAAGAAAAAAAGAGGTGAAATGCTCATAATAAAAAATAACAATCACAGTGTAATTAGAGCTTGGTGTCATAATTGCAAGGCATATTAGAACTGTTCTTGATGGCATTGTGTTATTACTTTGTACACATAAAAGCTAAAAGACCAAGCCAATAAGTGTAAATAATGATTCAGATGAAGCTTCAACCTGTGTCATCAAAGTTTTCAATTTGCCAAAGAAATAATGGTTTTGTGGGATACCCATACTGATTAGTTCTTGAGTGCAAACAGGATTCATGCAGAAGAACTGTTAGGCTTGGACTCAGCAGATTTGAGTACAGTTGGGGTCTTTGGATATAGAACATTGCAGGTGCCTTTAGGCAAGTTGCTTTCAGTATTTTTAGCATGGGATGTTGATATCCCTGAACTTGCATAGAGAGCTTGAAGCCTTGGGAGGAATATTTTATCAACATGGGTACAGTGATACACTGCTTCCTATACTGTTTTTGTGACTGGAGCTAATGTGGTTTTCTGTTTCAAGAGGAGGACACACTTCTTGTATGCTTTGTTTCAATACCTGTGAACAGGGGAATATCAGAATATTTCAAGTATTAGAAGTACCATCATTTAGTTTGTATACCACATCACACATGTAAATGGTCTCTGACTGAGCACTGGCTAGTATATGGTCTGTGAGGTCCCTATCACGTGTGAAAAACTGGTAGTGTTGCACAGTATGAGCAATCCAAGATAGAGAGGCTTTTCTTTCACAAATTAAAGTCTTACTTAGGTACATATAAAAATGAATACTGGCCACAATGGTAAATGAGTTATTTGGGTAATAAAAATGGACAAATATCATCACTGGGTGTATTAGCAGTACTGAAAAGCCTACTGTTGTTTCATGTATTTGCTCTTTTACTTACGTGCTAAGTAAGAAAAAAATACATTAAAAAAGATGTATTTCTCATAAAGCTTTTATCATTTTTATGCTTTTTCATATTTGTATAAAAATGTGTGTGGCTTTTCAGAAGCAGTTACCTAAAATGAAAGACACAGTATTGTTGGCCTGCCACTTTGGCCTCTTAGATTGACCATTCTGCCTCCAGGACATTTGGAAATTATGTAGGGAGGAAAAAAAAGACTTGAAGGTTTTAGGGGTTTTTTGTTGTTATTGCTGATTTTATTATATCTACACGTATTTCTCCCAGAATTATTTTAGTATTTTAATTTCTATAGGTTATGCTTGTGACAAGATTTTCCTTTAACTGGAAAACACTGAAGCAAAACCAACCAGTATTCCAGTGAGGAGAACACTCACTTGTGGGTGTGTGTAGGTATCATCATCAGCTTTAAGTCCCCAGTAGAAATCACTATAACAACTCCCACCAGTTATTTCTTCTCGCTTGTAGAGGAGTCTTCTGATTCCTAGTGTATTTACCTGTGTATTTTACACCGCTATGTGCAAACAAAACTCATTGGAAAATTTGGCATCTGGCAGTATTTATGATTGTGGATATTTAAACACTGATATCAGCGCATTTAGAGCATTAGCAAACAGTTCTTAAGTTTGGTCTACATGGGAAAGTAATTACATGGATCACTGATTAGGGAGTGTCCTTGGCTGAGTGGAAAATTGTCCTGAAAGACATGATTTAATCACCAAGCCTTTGCAGTCAACACAATAGCCTTATACACAGTCTTCCCTCAAGTTGAAAGCTCACTCCTGAGCAAACTGTAGTCCAGGTATAAGCGAATTGAAATCTCTGCTGTTTTATCCAGGATGATTAGACTTGACCAAATCAGTCACCCAGGGATGTTTTAGAGTATTGCCTAGGTGTGAGTTTGGGAAAGGTTCTTCTGCTGAAGATTTGTGAGCTGATGATAGTTAGAAAATTATGTTCTTGGTAGCTGGAACATGAAATGCCAGTTTCCACAAAGAATTGTGAGACTATGGGCTGACAACAGCAAAATAATTACTGCTACTTCACCTCTGCTGCAGTTCTGGAAAGTGTGGTGGGCACCTAGTGGTGTTAAGGGAGAGACAGGTCTCTACAAAAGCTACAGTTACTTCTAGAAGATACAGGAGTTATCATAGTGACAATATTCTCTATCCCCACCTTTCCCATTCCCTGAGTGAAAAGGCAAGGTGGCATTCCAGAACTTCCTTCTGTGTCTTTTTAAATTCAGTACATCTTTTACCATGCATGAATAACACATTTTTTGAACATAGTTATTCTGTTTTGCATTTTATCCTGTTGAAAGACTTAAAAAAGTGACTGGAAACAGACAGCATGATTCTCACCTCTGCCTGCCTCTTAAATTTCATTGCAAATTTTCCGTGATCTGCAGTGTCAGTGATGAATCTTCCTGACTCCACAAATACCATAAAATACCATCAAGGCTCTCGGGATACTTACACATCAAACACACAGATGATAAGGAGCGCTCTAGGAATATCTTGCAGCGAAAGATGATGGTTGTTTAAACAACCTGCTATTCCATGGAGCTGAGCATTTCGTGTCTTGTTAGAATACACAGCTAAAGACCCACATCTCTGCTAAAATGCCTTTTTACACAGAACTCAGTTTCCTGAGCAGCCCCCCTTGCTGTCAGCGCTTTTCACCTCTTACTCAAGAGAATGGAAGCAACCCTGGAACATCTCATGAATAATGTATCTCTCTCATGTGTGAGTCATACTGTGTTATGGAACTGTGCAGATGGCTGCCAGATCCCTCGCTGGTAAAAGAGGAGAGTCTGTATCGCTTTGCTTCCTGGAGAGTAAAACAAAGCATAGCTACAGTGACAAGGCAATCCTCAAGTAGTGTAAAATTCATACTGCTCCTTTAACAGAGGTGGGCAAATTTCTACCCGCTTTAAGCCATTTCATTCTGGCAAGTTATAAAAAAAGTGTTAGTGGATCTTGATTCAAGCCCTAGCAACCTGAAACCAAAAATTCTGTTCTGATTCCCATACACAGAGATGCATCTTTCCTAGGAAAAAGTGGTTATGGTGGTGCAACTGATAAAAGCAGCTTTATTGTGCTGATGGCATCTGGTAAGCCTCAGAATACTTTGACGTATATGCAATTAAATGGAATGTACAATCCAAATTGATTTGTGCTTCCTTATCACAGCAGTCCATCTGAACATAGCAAATGCATTGGAATAATGGAAAATCCACTTGCCTTTTTCTGTGCCATCTTTTTCAGCTAATGTCTGTGAAATACCTGAGGAGTGCTTTTACAGCACAGTTGTTTAGTTGGCTTTAGGCAAGCAATTTGCAGAGTTCTTTTCAGATATCCACCTACTAAACAGAATACTTTCTGAAAGTGAAGCTAAAAGGAAAAATGTAAAAAAAGCCCTTTTTAATCTAAGAAGTTTGAATGTTCTGCATCTTAAGTCTGTAGAGAATAGGTGGATTTCTGCTTTCTTTCTTTTTTTTCCTTCTTGTTTCTCTCCTAAAATGTGTTTGGCTCTCAAAGAACAGTAACATCCAGAGGCAGGTTGATTGATCCCATGTCTGAATTTTGGTGTTTAAACGTTAAATTATGGGTTTTTTTGTATATTGAGATTTAAGAAGAATATGGCCTTCTGTATTGTTTCAGGTTACAGTAGTCATTCATCTACCTTTGTTTTCAAGGTCCAAAGAGGTCAATTATGCAAAAGTGACTATTACTGCAGCATAATCTCTACCTCTGGTGCAACTAGTGTTCTTATCTGGATCGCATCACCGATATGTACTAAAGAATTGGGCCTTTGTGTTCAGCTGCAGTTAGTTCAAATGATCTAGTGGAAAATTATTAGTTTTAGAAAAGCATCTGAAAAGACAGTGTCATGTTCTGAGTGTTTCTGCAGGTTACTGGCATCTTCAGAATCTCATTTAGCGGATCACTTCTGTTAGATTGTCAAAATTGCTGGTGATAGTGTGAAACTTCATATGCTACTTCTTCTTAGGAAGGCTGTATACTGAGGACTTGCAGATACAATCTGATCTGCAGGTGCAGTCTGCACTTGTTTGTACTTGACCCATATCACCTGAAGGCAATATAAGTAATGAATAATCCTTTTTACCTCTTGGTTTTCTTCTGTCACCTTTGTCATAGAACTTTCTTCTTCCACTCTTGCATCCTTCCCTATTACTCACCTCTCCCTTTCTTTTATCCGTTTCACTGCCCTCTTCCCTTTTCTACTTCCCTGCTTTCATTTTTCTTTAACCTATATATGCTTCTGTAATGAAATTGAAGCAACTACACAGAAAGCTGACCCAACCTTTATCCTTCTGAAATTTCATGTGTGTTCTGAATCTTTTCCTGCATCCTTTTGTTCCGTCTAGTTGAAGTGGAAGATGTACCAACCCAGGTTTCCTAGCTATTCTACTGTGGTCTGACTGGTGCTAGCATAGAATCACAGAATGGGTTGAATTGGAAGGGACCTTAAAGATCATCTTGTTCCAACCCCCCTGCCACAGGCAGGATCACCTTCCACTAGACCATCCTTAATAATGATACATTTTTTTCTTTATGAGTTCATACTGTATTTTATAGATGTGGATAAATTGTCACGGAGAAGTTAACCACACTTTAATACACAGTATTTTGTAATAATCTCTCTTTTGTAATAATGTATTTTTGTTATACTGTATTTATTTGTAATGATGTATTTTGACATCTTTTGAAGCATGTCATATCTTTGTGGATGCTCAGGGCATGCATAAATCCAAAGAAATGAAGAAATACATGGATGCTTTATGGTCAAGTTGCTAGAATCTCAAGGAATCAAAAAATAGTAAATTTTCAGACAAAACAAGTTGTTTTAACTATGCTGCGGCCAGTATTTAATTATGCTGTCTGCCAATGATGATACCAGGTAGTCATTCCTGGTCTGGTGAACAATGAAAGATAGCGACCTTCAGGAAGAATTGAAAGGCAGTCTGCTTCAGTAGATTGCTCAAATCTTGTGTATCAATAGAATTGAAATTTGCCCTATTCCCCTTAGAAGTGAGAAGAATGTCTTCTGTGCTGAATATGGATTACCATTTCTTGCTGGCTTTGGATTTATAGGTGTGTAAGAGACAAATCTTGCTGGCTCCCTGATCATTTACTGAATTATTCTCTTACTATAGCAGCTGTGATCCAAACCCAATCCCTACCTGCTGTCTCCCTCCCGTGTTATCCTATCTCTGTCTCCATGTTGTGTCTGTTACTGTATCAATATTCCATAATATGGATAACTTATGCATGAAGATAGGCAGACTGCTGTAGTTCAGGTAAAATACTGCTGCTGTTTCCCTTTATTATTGACTCACCCACAGTCAGTTGTTCAGAATGTGCCCAGTTGTGCTGACTGAATGTCGGGGAAGGTGTGCTGAGTATTGACTGGTACTCACAGGGGAGCAGCTCTTTGTTCTTGATGGGATGTTTTTTTTGAAGATGGATTGAGACCAAGTCCATCTGTTTATGACAGACTGTCCATCATGTTACAGCATCTGCTATGAAAAAAACCTGGAGTTGATTGGCTTAAAACAAGTGGAAGTAAAAAAACTCTCAACACACAACAACTTATTTGATGGGAGAGTGTCAGAAGTAATTATACTGAGTGAAAGTTAAAAAAACACAACCAAATAAACTTGTAGAGCTAATGTAGCTATTAGAATGAATGTGTTTATGCCCAGATGTACAGCTGTCCAAAACATTCAGTTAGATTTATGAATAGCACATGAATTTAGTGACAGTTGGTAATTTTGTTAAGCATAGAAAACCCACAGGAGAAGAATATCGCAACCCTGTTTTTAAGGAAAACAAACCCCATTTTTATAGACCGAAAAAAGGGTGCATGTCCATGTATAAAAGTGTGTGTTTACGTGAATGAGGTGAGTCTGTGAGAGCAAAGTTTTCAGAAATACTCTCAAAATAACTTAAGTGTTTCCAAAGCAGGCAGAAGACTGAGGTAGGTAAGACATAACACAAAAACCTTCTCCTAATGAAAGAACAAAAAGTAGCTGAGAAGTAGGATGGTCTGCAGTAGTTGTTCGCCTCCGGCAAGCTCAAGGCATATTTAAGACACTTAAGGCCACATCAGCTTAGCAAATAACATTACTTTGTTCTGTGGTCTTATGAACTAACTTGGCTTCTTGCAAAACTTCCATAGCTTTTGATCTTCTTTTTTATTTCTCTTCATGTTCTTCTGCCAAAGTAGAAAAAGGGGCAGAATCGAAATGCATAAATGCATAGCTTTTATGTGAATTGCATCTTTAATGACTTCTCTTTGTACTTGTATAAATTTGAGCTACTCTGACCAAGTTGTTCTTATTAAATCTAGCCTTCTGAGTCTGTATAATGCCTGGAGTGAGTTCAAGAGGACTGACTTGCCAAATCTAAATGCGGTGGGAGGCTTCCACTTGTAGTGGAATAATTTAAAGAATCCATGAAGTTGCTATCATGCAGTCTTTGCCATTGACTGCTTGCTGCTCCATTTCCTGGAAGACATGCTACAAAAGGAGGATAACATTTACATGGCTGCATACTTATGTTGGGTACAGGAAAGCTGTGCTTCAGGTCTACCAGAAAAAGCAATAAATATACAGATGAATGTATTCATTCTCCAACAAAAAATGAAGAGGCGTTTTTTTTTTTTGACTGCAGTTGTAAATTGTCTGATAAACTGACCAAATGAGGACTTTCTGGTAGACATTATTTAAATTAGAAGGGGGTCAGTGTGGCCCATAGAACTGCTGTAATATCAGCAATCATTGTGTTTAGCAGAGTTGCTAGGTATTGAAAGATAACAGTCACTGAATTTAATCACAGCTCTGCCTGCTTTGGCAGTCTACGTACAAAAAACCCCTACAGGTTTGTGGGTTTTTTTTTTGGCAGATACTTGAAAAGAAGTTAAAGCCTTACCAGTGACCTGACTCAGTGTTAAAATTAGATTCTTTTGTCTCTTAATTTTGAGTATGTTATTTCCCATAATTTCTGGTTTAGCTGTTGCTGGTAATTGATTAGGAAAAACAGAACAGAGAATTTCAAACTGTTAGTTTTGCTACCTCATTGGAGGTGAATGATATACCTGTCTTTAAAATGGGAAGGGTATGGTCTGAGAAAATGGAGCCTTACAGTACTTCAACTTCTACAGCTCTTTTACTTAAAGTAGAATTCATCTGAAGGGAAAAATACTTCATTCTCTACTTCCCGTAAGTGCATGGAACTTGGATTATGTGTTTTTGTGGAACATAAGATGGCGAGTCAAAGGCCTAAGCATACATAAGGGCTATTTCTCACTTGGTGTCAAGGTAGTGGTCTTTGACTTTTCTTGGCTGCTGTGGCATTACTGCAATTCATCTCAGCATATTAAAATAACAGAACATGACTGATGTAACAGGGTGTGACACATCAAACCGACAATATCAGAGGCCAGAAAATTCCATTTTTAATCCTGCTGCAAAGAGGCTATTAATTTTTAGGGAGTTTGTTTTCACTTTCAGGCTTGCTAATTTTTTCTTATTTTTTGACCTGAATCCAGGTGAACTTCTGAGATATTGTGAGCAGAATCTTTATGTTAAAAGTCAGAAAGTCCAGAGGCATGGCCCTGAAACAAAATCAGAATCTGAATATTCATTTATAATGGACAGAGCAAAATGCAAAACCCACCAGTATTTAAATTATGGGCTTTTCTAAAATGTCTTTGTTTTGCATCTGCATAGTTTAGGGACTTGCTTAACCACAGACTTTAAATCAGGGTCTGCATTCAGGGCTTTTCCTCATTACAAATGTATGAAGACATTTTGATCTTCAAATGTTATTTTTCACCTACTAGCTCTTGATTGTTATAGAGTTAGAATTTCACTGTGTACAGCCTTTTGTTACTTGGTGTCCAGACATCATCCATGTTGGACTTGAAAATAATATTGCCACCACACTGTTTTGGTTGTTCCAGAGTTTCTTAAGCTTTCCAGCAGTGTATCCAAGAATGACTGCCCCTTGGAAAAGGAAGGGCTTGGAGGAGGGATTGCAGTTACTTAGAGGCTCAGCCCAGGTCCAAATGAGAACTCATCCACTTTAAACTTTCCTTGAACTCTGAAGTTTGCATTGTGGATAGATCTTTTTTGGAGTAGGTTTTACATGGTTTTGTATGATTTCTTTTTTTCTTGGTTGGGTAGTCACAAAATAGTTTTCTGACCCTGTTATTTTAGATACATTTAGAGAAACAGTGTCAAGCAGTATGTGCATTGCCGCACCGGAGTGCTGTGCAAATGTGTTCTCCCCTGGGAGAGGATCCAAACCTGACAGGTTCTAGTTAATAGCTGGGCAAGCCTTGGATGTCAGTCTTGAGAAACTGAGCAGCAGTGACCACTTCAGTTGAAAATAGCCAGGCCTGTTAAATCTGATGAATGTGTTAAAGCTGCAGCCACCTTGCAGGAGATAACACTGTTGACCAAAAGTCTGGGAGGCCAGAGAGCAGCAATAATTTTATTCCATAGTTAGAGAAAAGAGGAGGTGAAAATGTCAAGAAACTTTGGGATCTTTTGTGTTCAAAGATGAAGGTGAACCAGTGTGTTTCTCTTTTCTTGTCTCTGTGTACTTTCTGTAGAAATGTAAGTATTCCTCGGAGAATTTGTACAAAATCTCTTCAGCAATGGAATAGAAGGCTAAAGGAGTTGAAGAAAACTTTTTATTAGAAAGAGTTTGAATATTTCTTTTTACACCATTGTTGAAAAAAAAAAAAAAATGTGGCTTTTGTTATTGGATTGTGATTTTTGCTATTGATGGTTACTCCAGAAATAGAATAAGCACCATCCTGGCGACAGGACTTTTTTTTTCTGTTTCTGAAATACTGTATCTTAGAATTTTAGCATATAAAATAGCAATCAGCGAGTATTGTGCTTTGTTTATGTATTTATAGCATGATGAACATCATAAATCCAGAAAGCAGAAGTGCAGCAAAAGCAACAGCTAAAAAAAGTGCAAGCAGGAAAGAGAAAGAAACCATTAAAGAACAGAATGATGATGTGTCTGTTGGTCTTCTCAACTATTTGACAGATACTGGTTTACAGAATGCGTTGGAGCAACTGAGATCTCACTATATTAAATAAATCCCAAATCAGCACAATTATAAATATTTAGATTAATTAAGACCAGTCATTTTTAACCATATGAAGCTATTTCTTCTCTTCAATAGAGGTTTCTAGCGAATGACTTTATTTTGCTAATTGACCCATCTATAAAATTTTCAAATACTGATGACTCTTTGGGTCTAGGTGGAGCCTTTCCTTGTATGTGTATGGCTCTTCTATTTTGGTTGTTAGCTTTTGAGAGTATTGGTGGAAATAAAATGATCATGAAGTTGTGAGATCTGCCTGGATTGTAAGTAGTGAAGAAAACAGATTACTTCCAATTCAGAATAACTTGAAACTTTGAAGAGCCTTCTATGCAGCTGTCTGCTGGCAAATACCTAATACATAATGTATAACAAATTTTTGAGGGGTGGGAGAGCAAAAATGTAAGATTTTGGGAGAACTTTGTCATTTGTATCTGATCTTCCTCAGGTTTCCAACATTTTGAATGCCAAGGTTAACATACTAGAGTTTCCTGAAATCTTCTGGCCATCAAGTTCAGTCTTAGGTATTGCAGGCACCTTCACTGTGTAATTTCATTCTGAAACTCTGGCATCTTTCTTTTAGGTCTTCCTCATGCCATCCATCTTGGAAATTCATTCCAGAAAATCTATTCACTACCTTTTGCGCTGGGAGTCTCTCAGGTCTCTAGCATGTTCCTGTACCTGTGACATGATGTCAGTTACTCTTCTACTTTAAATTGTTTGAAGATACATATAAGAACTTACTTTTGCCAGTCAGTCAGTGGTAATGAATTAGATTATGTGACTATCTGCATTCAAGTAGCTGTATCCATAAAAGACAAATAATAGAGGTTCGCTGAAAAGTAATCTGTAATGCCTGTTAGTTATAACTGAAATAGCTGAATTAGCTACACATCTGACTTGAGTCTCTAAATGTAAGTACTTCTCTCTTTCCTATTATCAACCATTCAGCAGCAGCTTCTTCATATTAAGTAGAGGGTTTTGATAACCCATCACTCTTCTATCATATATAGATAAAAAGTGAATCTCTTTTTGAAACACAAGGTAAAACCATCTTTGGCGTGCTAATCAGCTGCAGCTGATGGTTCCTTTTCTTCTGAGTAGTGAAGGTGACAGTCATATTAGTTCTTGTAGAAATAGAAGAAAAGCTAGGAAGAGATATAAGAGTTTTTGTCCTCCTCTGCCCAATATTAGCATTAGTTACTGTCAGATAATTATGGAGTTCCCTCCTGCTTAGAGACTTGTATAAAGAGATACACAAGATGCTGAATTTGTAACAGTACCATATACTTGCTAGTATATAGAAAAATAGTATTGTATGTGAGAGAAATATATCTGTAAAATAATACTTTCAAACACAAATCGAAGAATGTCAACAGAATATCCTTCATTTTGTTCAAGCAGTAGTGATGGGTTAGGTAATGAAGACACTCAGTTTTGTTGGGCGTACCAAATCTCTGATTTAAGTAGAACATACACCTTGTGTGCATCATGGCATCTTCAGTAAAAAGAAGAAATCAGTGCCCTGCTTAGTTTTTTGCACATGATTTTACTTTTCAATTTTTTTTCTCCACATATCTTTGAAACAATAATATAGGAAAATAAAAACTCTAAAGTAGATGGAAATCTACTAGAAACTATTTATTGTGTTTTTACAACTAATGAGATTGCCTGAGAAACATGTGCAAGTAGTCTGTGGTGTTAAATAATGTATTTGTGCCTACTCAGTTCCATCCATTATCCTCATCTATGTGAAGACTATGAAGGAAAATAGAAATACAAAATCTGTCGATGGTACACACATATCCAGCAGAGACTGTTGTCGTTCTTCCTTTCTACTGCATATTGTGGGCCCAGTGCATTTTGCAGTACCTGCAGTATGAAACCCAGTACTTGTCCGTAGTTTCTGTTTTATCCCCAGCGTAACTATTAGGAAATCTGCATCTATCTTTTAGAGATTTCCGTAGAAGTTTAATTACTTCAGTGTGTAAATATTTGCTTTTTGATGATCACGATAACTCTGAGAAGCCCCTCTTATCAGAGATGTCAGCATAAGCCCTTCTCTTATATGTAGTTCTGAGAGTGGGATACAAGTAGTAGAGGAAGGATTTATTTGAATAGTTTTGATACATGAACCAAGTTACGTGACCTGTTGCAGGTGTCTCTTTCAATAGTGGTATTTAATGATGTATAAGTAATAAAGTATTTCCACTATTTCTTCCCTGTGGGGCTATTAATTGCTTCCTCCAGGCATATCTGTGAAACAGTTTCTTGATTCTTAAGTAAGCAGACTTTACATTTCATTTGTAGAATTATATTATTATTTCTTTTAGCTAGATTTCTCATTTTTTCTGTCACTGCCAGAGAATCACTAGCAACTGCTGCAAGATTTATATTCTTGGAAATGTCTACAGTAGATCATAGTCTTTAACTACAGAGGATGATGCAGGGAAGAGAGAATGTGTGTTTAGACAAGATGAATTGTGTTTGTCTTTCCACTTAGTTTTGAAATATTTATGTGTATTCTTGTAAAATTACATTAGGGAATTTGCATGTTATCCACATGCCACATCACATTAAAGATGATTTGACCTTAAACTATATTAAAACAAATGTGTGACTGGCAGTCCTACTTTACATGTAATGCTTTCTACTCACAGATGCAATTAACTTTCAGTTATTTCCTGACTGCATTCTTGTGATCACCTTTGTACTTTACCATATTTCATTCCATTGTGCAGATATAAAGTCTAACTGAATTTCTGTGCCAGATGAGTTGTGGAATCAGCCTCATGCGGCATTCCATTTGGTAAGAATCAGTACTTGAGTTTTTAAAGAAAAAGCTGAGAAATTTTAAGTGAATAATAATTGGAGAATTTCTTCCTCAGATGTGTTGCTGATTGATGACATCCTGTATAATCATATACTTTATTTACAAATATTTTATTGGGGGGAAAAAACTTCTTGGAAAATCTATGCTACTAGAACTCCAGATATTTTGGGGTTTTCTTGTTCTATTGTGTTATGGGTTTTAGTATTACTGGGTTCTAGTAGTAAAAGCAATTGCAGTGATTAATTTTGTACAATATAAAACAAAGACCTCTTTTTGTATTTAAAATGCATTCCTTTTTAGGAATTGTCTCAGCAGTTTTTCCATAAAGATAATTCAGATGTAGGGAGTAGTGAGACTGGAGTGATAATGTGTGTGGCAGTAGAAGTACAGGAGGAAGTCATGTTGAAAATCCAAGACCTTATATACTTTGAGTAAGTTCAAAATGCTGTATGGTTTATTTAATTTGAAGACTCCTGACACACGTGCTGAAGAAACGCAGCCTGTAGGTCTCAGGCATGAAAGCCACCACTAGCACTGAATGGCAACTGCTTTTGATTCCTAGTTCTTCCAGGAGCTCCAGTTGTTTTCCACACTGCCCACATGAGTGAGGGTCCAGCCCCAGAAGAGTTAGGAGGAGGGCAACAAACAAGCCTGCCCAATGTCCAAGCCAAAAATATTCATGATGGAATGCAGTAGAGAAAATAACCGCAGTAAAAATCTTCATTTCCTTCACTGTGGCTCTGTCACTGCACTGAATACTAGACCAGCTGAGCCCACTCTTCAGCAATTCCTGATAATGGAAAAGAGGCTAAAAATGTCACTGCTTGTCCCCTCCGGTTTTTGTAGACTGAGACATTGAAAAAGACCTAAATCAAAGCTGCAGTATTTCTCATTTGTCCCAGCTGTATTTATTCATTAGTCAGAACTACCACTGATTGTGCTACCAACTCAGCCACTCATTCCCCAGGTTAGTGCGTGCCTCACACAGCTCTCAAGTAGCAACACTCATTTATCTCAAAGTGGTATAACTGATATTTAAAGGTCAATATTAGCTCAAATCATCTGTGGGTTTGAGTGCTTAAAAACAACGGCAGCAATGTACACACACAAAGAAAATCTCTGGTCAGCTACTTTGTGTCTAAATGATTGCAGTTACCAAAAGTGAGGACTTGCCTTTTGGGAGCTGATATTTCTTTCTTTTTTTTTAATAGGCAGAAAGCATTACCATGTGAAAAACATTCATAATCTGTTTTTTTTATTAAACTCTGAAATTTTTGTTGATAAACTTTCTTACATTTGATCACAATTAATGTGTCAAAAAATCTTCTAGATAGAAGTTATTAATATGAAGCACCTTAAGTTTATGAGAGAGAAAGCAAAATGGCTAAGAAAGAAGTCTTCAATTAATAAAAAATGTATAAATATTTATTTCATTTAAAGTATCTACAATACAATAGTAGAGATTGTCAAAGGACAATATCGAGTAAGTAAACATTATCATAGATCATAAGCTACAGCAAAACTTTCATACTCATGAAATACACTTCATATTCAGTGTAGGGTATATGGCAAGATGGGGTATTCCCTGGCCTGGCCATCACAGTTCTTAAGGTGTAGACTTCTCCTTTCCATTATTTCTGTATATTGAACTATGCATCTACATTTCAAGTCCTTTCCTTGCAAGTTCAGTCACAAAAAGACAAGACGTAAGTGTTATCTTCATTACTTCTTTATCTCAATTAAATGATGTGGTGGGAAGACAAGGCCTATAATGCAACTTTAAATTCTTAAATCAATTCTCTCTACCAAGGAGAAAATCCAGTAGGTAGATATGTTTGTGTGGCTGTTCCCCTCAGTGTACAGCTGTGCACGGTCCGGTGAGTTTCTGCTGCACAAAGCCTGCAACCTTTTTTATCAATAGCTAATTAATAAAATATTTAGTGTTGAGTGTTGTGTATAGTGGCTTTCCTGCAGAAATCACCAGGTTCTTAAACCCCTTCGTTTGCAACCGCACCACAGAAGTAGGTTTGGCGTTCCTGGTACCAGTGAAACAATATGTGTCCAGGATCAAACAGATTTAAATGTATCAGAAAGAAGACTGCTTCTGCTCTGTTTCTTTACTGGTGCAAGTATTCAGCTGCTACCAAATGAAGGAATATTTTCTGAGCTCTTTTCTCTTTTTATAGAGTGATGGGAGATGATTTTTTCACAAAGCCCTTTTGTTATGCAATCTGTAAAAGATATTTCATCAGTTTTCTTTGTGACATTTGAGTGTCTTCGTCATCCTTTCTGTATTCTACAGCTGAAGTCAATTAGAAACTTCCACTGACTTCACCCTATAACATGACAGGGTTTAGGACAAGAATTTCTTAAATTTAGACTAGAAAGGAGGGATTAAAGGTTTTTCAATCTCATAACTTCCAGTAACTGCTTCAGACCTTTGAAATGTAAATTCATCTCCTTCTTTTTTCACTTTTTGGACCTTATTTATCACAGGCATCTAGAATAGGGCCTTCACCGTATATGCATGTCTCAGCTAGGCTGCGGAATTATCAGTGATTATGGTATGTGTTCTGCTGGTGTGTACATGTCTGTATCTCTGACCTGACAAGCTCATCTGGATGTCTGTGAGACTCCCCTTGGGACACAGGCTTTGGGGATCCATGGGAGCTGGAGTTCTCCATGTTATGTTTGACATAGCAACTATTTGAAATTACCTGCAAATTATCTGTTAAATGTGTTATTCTGATACTGATAAGTGCTGTTTTAATTTGTGTTGTCAAACTGGAACAGTCATAGGGAGTTCAGTAATGGTTGACTGTGTAAGTCGGGGTATAGGTCTGACGATAGAACAAAGACAAATGGTTCAGTTCCTGGTCTTGGATTCGACTTTCTCTTTTCTTATGAGTGCATGCCTGACTCTGCATGGCTTTAGGTGAAGAACTCCTTTGCCAGATTAAGGGATAAAACATTATTCAGTAGGACAGCTGCTCAGCTGCTATGCATTAACATAGCTCTGTGGGAGTCGACAGACATATGAAGGATTAAGATCTGCTCAGGGCCTGGCCTATCATCATTCTAAACATCATTTCTTACATAAGCCTTAAAAACCTTTCTTTGACATAATGCCAGGGAAAATACTGGGTAACAGCATAGTTCTGGCCAAACTTGCTGCCCATTAAGAAAATATCTTACTCTAAGGAATGAACTTCATAAGCTTCTCCAAGCAGAATGATAAATAACACTGGGGAAGCTGACACTGTACCAGGGATGAGTGTTGTGGATACTTGTGTTTTATGCATTTAGCATTTGTCTGGCAAAAGGAATTGGGTTTTCTTCCACCGAGTTTGATATTGGCAGGGTTGCAAACTGATATCGTTAACATTACTGTGGTGTAGTCTGATCCATGTAACAGAGATGATTAGGAGCCATGAGCATGTGGCAGCTCAGACTGCTTACACTCTTCAAAAGGCCTTACTCTGTCCAGCTTCTCATCCTGATATGTCCTGAAACTTCAGTTTGGACAGAACATGAGCTCTCTGGGCCTATGAGACTCAACATGCAAGTCTGAGTCTTTATTTTCCACATTCTTCCAGGTTTCAGAAAACCCCAAAAGGTAGACGGAGCTCAGGCAGTGACAGGAACATCTCCCGTACATATCATGGGTAACTAAATTCATGCAGATAGCAAGCGCCACTCCATTTTTCACATACAATGAGTCAAGCTGCTTACAGATGAATCCACGTTACATTAAAGTGTAGGATTATCTCTTTTTTCCTTTCTGTGAGCTTGTTAATTCAAACTACCTCGTACATGTTTGTATATTTTTGAAATGCCATCAGGAAGATTTGTCAGCTTTTAGTGATTTACTGAGATACAGAAAGGAGAAGCACATTACAATACTCAAGTGTTACTTGCAATTTGGACAGGTTTAGTGCATGATAAAATGTAAGTTCTGGTGCTTCTGCCAAGAGTTCAAGAATAATTTATTAAAGATGTAACATAAATAATGACCATTACCTATAATCTAGTACTTGCATTATCCTCTATAAGGAAGAAGGCTGGGATGATTTGGCCTGGGAAAGGTCAATTTTTATATTTCAGGCTTCAGTAATAACTGAAATTTTACTTCAAAAGCCATGTTCTGGTGAATTCAGAGTCCAGCATCCTTCCTCTGTGTAACTACCTTGATATGAAGTACCTAGAAATTCACAGTGCTTTCATCATTTTAAATGCCTTTGTTTCTAAAAGCTTTTATTGGGTTTCATAGTAAGGGTTTGGTAGTGGAAGGGCTACAGGAGTGGCTTCTGTGAAAAGCTTCCTGTGTCCAGTAGTGGTAATGCCAGATGGCTTCCAGATGGGCCCGCCACTAGCCAAGGGCAAGCCCATCAGTGACAATGGTACTGCCTCTGGAATAATATATTTTAGGGGATTGATGTGGGGAAGGCATCTTCACCAGAGAGAGAACTGGAGATATGTGAGAAAGAGCCCTGCAGACATTCAAGGCCAGTGGGGAGGAGGAAAGGACGTGCTTCAGGTGCCAGAGCAGAGATTGCTCTGCAGCCCATGGCACAGCCCTTGGTGAGGCAGACTGTGCCCCAGCAGCCCATGGAGGTCCATGGTTGAGCAGATATCCATGTGTATTCTGTGAAGGATCCCACACCGGAGAAGGGGGATGCCTAAATGAGGCTGTGACACTGTGGGAAGCCATGCTGGAACTGGCTCCTGGCAGGACCTATAGTCCTATGGAGAGAGGAGCCCATGGTAGAGCAGATCTGCTGGCAGGACTTGTGACTCCTCACTGGACCCACACTGGAGCAGTCTGCTGAACTGACCACAACCTCTGTTCCTGTCCTCTGCTGCTGGGGGGGGAGGAGTTAGAGAATTTAGGAGTAAAGTTAAGTCTGGAAAGAAGGGAGAGAGGGGAAGGTGTGTTAAGAATTAGTTTATAATTCCCATTATCCTACTCTGATATGATTAGTAACAAGTTAAACTGGTTTCTCCAGGTTGAGTCTGTTTTGCCCGTGACACTAATTGGTGAGTGGTCTCTCCCTGCCCTTGTCTTGATCCAGGGGCCTTTCATTCTGTTTTCTTTCTCCTGTCCCACTGAGGATAGGTAGCAATAGAGCTGCTTTGGTGGGCATTTGGCTTCCAGCCAGGGTCAACCCACTGCAGAGCTCTATTTTAAAAATAGAAGAGGGTAAAACATGGGCTAATGATGACCCTGATCCCTTGAGATCATTTATTCAGTCTAAGCAATACCTAATATATCGCAGTTAAATGGGGCTGCTGTGAAGTGAGAAAATATATAAAGGCAACAGAATATTTCCCTTTGCAGGTGTGTATATATCTTTTATTTCTTTCTTTTTTTTTTTAATCCGAGTTTATGTTTTATTTAAATCTTCTTGCCTAAACC
>JBCJKH010044042.1:0-16372 GCA_039877255.1 Loriculus beryllinus
CCATAGCAAGGGGCGTGACTAGAGGGTACCCAGAGCTCCCTTCCAACCTCAAACTCTCTGTGATTGTAGTCTATGATTATATTATGGGAAAACATCAATACAGCTTTGATTTGCTAGCTTGCCATTAAATGGCCGAAAATAATTGGGTCTCTAAGCCTGTGTGTATGCATAGTCATCATTAGCCCATTATTTTTATCATATGCTGTTGATGTTTTCAAAGGACAGTTATTTTTTAGGAGACTCTGTATTATTCTTTTCAATGGAGTGCAGTGGTTATTCTGAAATACTGAATTCCAGATAGCTTTAATAAAGCTTGAAGACTCCATCACTTCCTAAAAACATCTTGAAGGGCACGGTGTAGAAGCACATTCAGGGAAGGGAAGATAAGTTAACTCTTGTTTATGTCCACACAGGAGTTTAATCTGCCTTATGTTCACTTTAGCTTAATTGCCTTTGAAGGGGGATTAAGCTAAGAGAACTAAAGCCATTTTATGTTTAAATGGAGTATCCACACAACTATTCAACATGCTTTAAAAGCATCCACTTTATCTTCACACTTTCAGTTACTTCACTTAACACTCCCAAATGCCTGCATGCAGGCAACTCTCTTGTCTTTATGCATCAGGAAGCCTCTATTTTAGATACAAAGTGAAACATAAAGAATGTGGAATCACTCCTACACTGGAATCAAGTTTTAAACAAGCAAAAATGTTTCAGCTCCTGACACTGAAATATTCGGTCTGTCCCTGTCCCTGCAAGATGTGCCAGAACACACTACTGAGAGGAGTTTGCATGTGCTTCACAGCAGGTTATGACCTTCAATATTAAGAACAAGACCAGTTACCAGGAGGGAAGTCTGTCATCAGCCAAGCAGCCATTCTTAGTTAAGTTTCCAACAGTCAGAAGGGTAAGTCAGTCTCATATAAGGTCAACTAATGCCTTCAAACTGAAACCTTTAATAGTGGCTTGAAAAAAAACACAGGCTAACATTTGGCATTTTGGTTTTCCAGCAGACATTTGCTACTGACCTTCACAAACTTGACTAGTCCACTATCCCTGAATAATCCAAACACAACCTACAGCCATTCCCCAGCCTCCTCAGAACAACCCAGTTCCGTACTCAGGCTGAAGGTCCAGAGAAATGAATACAAGAGACTAATGCCAAACTCCACACAAAAGGTAGAGTGTGGCAAAACAAAGTTATGGGTTTTCACCATACATCTGTAATAGAAATTAGAGTTGCTTTCTTTTGGCCTGTTTTGTTTTCAAAGGTTAAGCCTCTATTAGTGCAACTGTCTGGGTAGAGAGCTCTTTTATACAAAAGAGGGGAGGAAAGACTCATGTCATGTTAACAGCCCATGTATGAAGTTTTCCTTCTAATGAGGAAGACTGTTCCCATAAAAACCACACAAAGTTCATGATTACAGGACTAAAGCACCACAACCCATTTCATTACTCAAGACTTTGTTTCTCACTGTATTATGTGATGCGGATAAGTTTTGGAAGTGTGTGGGGAGGTATTAGGTGCATTTAAATGATATGTTGCTGCCTTCAGGCTCAATGACAGATTCGCAAATCAAAGGAAAAAAACTCTAAATGGGACAGAGCTGTGACCACATGGTTGCAACCACCTTCCCACTAAAGTTTTGCTTCAGCTGTGGTTTGC
Organism: Loriculus beryllinus; assembly: GCA_039877255.1. Lineage (NCBI taxonomy): Eukaryota > Metazoa > Chordata > Aves > Psittaciformes > Psittacidae > Loriculus > Loriculus beryllinus. The sequence goes on from JBCJKH010044042.1 coordinate 1,667, forward strand.
ACAAAGATTAACTAATAAAAATGCATCTACTAAAAACATGTCACTAAAGCACTCAAACACTACATCTGTGATTCACTAAAATATGCTAATAAAGCAACAAACACTAGTTTGCTACTAGGTAGTTCAGAGAAGAAAGTTAGCCTTTATCGATACCTCAATTTTCTACTACTCATCCATCTCAAGCTTACAACAGTGGAAATCTTCCATTTGTAACATGAACAGCAGGAAAAATAACACAAGCTGGTTTTCAAAGGGTTGTTCTTTATAAAATGGAATTCTTGCTTGCAGAAGTCCTGTAATAAAAGCACACTAGTGATTATAAAACTTGGCTTACATGCTAGCAGCTACGCACTTCAATTCACGTAAGCAAAGTGGAGACATTAGCAGCTATAAAACAAAACATAGTGTACCACAAACATGAAACCAAGTGGAAGTGAAGCATGAGCCACATGTCTGACCACTGTACAGTGGCAGTAACTTCTGGTTTGTTTTAGAGTCCAATTCCAAGCCTCCTCTCCACTTAATCTCTTCTATGCCCTTATTTGTTCTGCTTGCCTTTGCTATTTTTCTTAGCATAGGAGAGTGTGCTTCATCAGCAGTTTGCATGGTCGTATATAGCAATACTTGAGATTCTGAGGTGAGCATTATGAACAGAAGTATTATAGAAATGAAAGTGTTGCTGAAACTTGCACTCTATTCTTCTGCATTCCAATACAAGCTCTTCCTCTTGTATTTCTTGCAGCTGCACAGCCCTATAGATTTGTGTTTACATATGCAAAGTGTACTACACGAGTTCATACAAACATTTATTCAGGTACAACAAAGAAAAAACTGCATAATAAGATGCTGATGTGCACATCATTGTTTGCCAATCAACAGGCAGTTCCCTTGCCAAGGATGCTCTATGAGTGGACATACATGCAGTCATCCTCCCACAAGAAGTCAGGATTACTCATTCCCAGTTGTTGATGCCAAACACTGGGGCATCAGTGCTACCCATTTGTTCCTGAGCAATACCAATACAACTCAGTGTACTTCTCCCAATTTGGCTCACAGAAAGGGTCACTGAGTTCCCAGATCAATACTACAAAAACCTGTACTTCTTACTTGGGTTCCAAGAAAAAAAAATTAATACCAAACCAACACAGATGTTCTGAAACGAGTACGTATTGCCTTAGGACATGTGGAACACTACCCAGTGCTTAGAGCTACCTTTGCAGCTACAGAAATGTAGTTTCTTCTGTGTAGTTAGCAAACATCAGTTAGGGGCTGGTATATGCATTTATTTCACTTCTATTTCCCTGCTCCTCTATGTTTAAGCCTTTTATATCTTCTCTGCTGTACATCACTATTTCTGAGCTCTGATTTTCTACTAAGAACAGCTTTAACAGAAAAAGAATAGAAACAACAATATTAGGCAGTCAGTACCTTGCAAGGGCTATCAGGAATGCTGCAAAACCAAACAAGCAACCCATCTCTATCAGCAATAATGGGGCTTAGCAGAAAGTTCTGGAGAGCTTTTTTCCACAAGGAAGGGGGTAAAGAAAAGTGGTTCCACAATTGCTAGAATCCTTTCAAAACACAGAGAAATGTAAAGCCAAAAAGAGCACAGAGTAAGAGTATGGCTGCTGCAATCACAGCACTTCTATTCCCCATAGCACGTGCTGCTCTGCCTGGCATAAGGAAGCACACAGCAGCAGTAAAGTTTTCCAATGTGGTCTAACATTTCTGCGAAGCTCTTTCCTGTGTAAGGTGTATCGCCTAAACAGCAAGATGTATGCACAGTGCAACATGCAGTGTTTCACTGACATGAAAGGAAGTAGAGATTAACTACTGTGCAATGTTTTGAAACTAATAAATTAGAAGGTGCTTATTCCCTCCCTCAGTAATTTCAGAACCATAGTATTTTCAGAGCTAGCGACAAAAGGAAAAAGTACTTTGGGTAAAATGAAAACTTCAACTAGATACCCAATGCTAGTGACTGCATTTAAAACTGAGGGGAAGGGAAGAAGCAAGTAAAACCAAAAAAACAACTGTAAGCCCTCCACAATCACTAGTTTCAAAATGAAATGAAAGTCACTGAGTCTCCTTATACATATTTACTCTCCTATATGTCTTGTTTTAGGTCCAATGGATAGGAAAGATTCTTACACAACTGTTTTTCCTGAAGGACATACTGAGCTCAGAGAAGAAAGCATTACACATCAATATTTCCTTCCTGAAAATTCTAATCATGGCTTGAGAAGTCAAGGACACAGAAGACATGGATGGCAAGCTGTCCAAATAGGTGAGTAAGCAAGTAACACTACCCTGTTAGGGGCTAATTAATTTGACTACTTCTGTTTATTTGTGCAACTTACGGCATGAATAGAAGGTCAACCAAGAAGTAATGTACTGATGAGTTTTTCTGCTAGACAAACCTGTTATCAGCTCCTTTAAAACACAAGAGATTCTTTTTCATTCTGTGCCTTTGCATGCTTGACAACTGAAATCCACCTTACTTCTCCATTTAGACAGGAAAGCATGTCACTGTGGCAACTAAGGAAGACATAAGAGTAGTTTTTAACAGCAGCTTTCCACACTTCTCCACTTTTGGTTTTTTGCTAATTGATCTTCATTTTATCTGACAATTTTATCTGAAAATTTTATCTGACTCCAGTAAGACAGAAATTGCACTTCAAATATGATAGTGCTTATGCACTGATTTGCAGTAGATTAAGAGGTGTTAAGTTTTTAGGATTCATTGAAACAAAAAACCTAAGTATCTGCTACAGCTGGTTCTCCAAGTTGTTCTTATTTCAGATGTTTCAGATAAGTTACAGTAAAAGTGGAAGTATTACTGACAGAGTGTTTTGATTGTCTATGGCTTAATGATGGTAATGACAGGGTTCAGCATTTATGGACAAGAGTCAGAAGGAAAGCCAATAAGGCAGATATGATGGAGTCTGTTATAGATAAAGATGCAGATGAAATACTCATAAGCATGTGGGAGATGTCTCCCAGTCACTAGTCCTTGTTCTTATGGAGGACTTCAATTTTCCATATGTCTGCTGGAAATTCAATACAGCATAGAGGAAACAGCCTTGGAGGTTCCTGGAGTGTGTGGAAGGTAAATTCCTGATACCACTGGTGAGGGAGCCAACTAGGGAAGGCACCCCACTGGACCTGTTGTTTGTGAACAGAGAATAACTTGTGCATGATGTGATGGCTGGGGGTCTGGGGCATGGTGATCATGAAATGATGGAGTTTACTGTTCTTGGAGGGGTAAGGAGGGGGGTTATCAGAAATGCCACCTTGGACTTCCAGAGGGCAGACTTTGACATGTTTAGAAGACTGGTTGATAAGAATCCTACAGGAGGCAGTCCTGAAGATGAAAGCCCTGCTCTGCTCTCACTCTGTCTTATGACATATTCTATGATGCAGTCAAGATGATGTCCTACAGTTTGTGTAGGCTTAATGCAACTCATTGTTTTTAAACACAGAGGTTATCTATGCCATCAAAAGTCTGGTGTGTGCTCCACGTTGTGCAACAAGAACACTGTGCCACTGAGCAGTCCTCACCATCAGCACACCACATTCAGACCTGCATTTGATCTTCACAAACAGTTAAGGATGCTTTTAGCAAGCTCCTAGGTGGCTGTTGGTAATGGACAAACAACAGGGGACACAGTATACGTTAACTTGTTTATTTTCCAGCTGACTTCCAAGCTGGAAGGCTTAATATCCTTGTCTTGCACGGATATATCCCTGCAGCTTCAAACTTCACAGCTTTATACCTTATCACACAAACCTGCAACTGCAACACATACAACAGAACTCACTGTCCCCAGTGAGCTCTTTCCTTGGAGGATAAACTCAGGTTATTTCTTAATCTCCCCATATTTCCTATATATATTTACAAAATATGAGGTTATATTACTCATATCAGTTTGTGTCAAAGCATTAACATAAACCAGGAAAATCCAAGTGCTTGTATGTGAACAGAACAGCTTTCCTATTTCAACAGTGTTTTCCTATTTGAGGAGCTCTGTATTACCCTCTCCCCACCCCTTTATCTGCCCTTCTGCTCAGCATTTGTAATACTGGACTTGTATAACAAAGTCCTAGTCTTGCACTATTTAGATAAGCCATTGCTTTTCAAATGACCTACCTTGGCTACTTAAGAAAAGCTAACATCATCAAGACTTCCGAAATCTTTCAGGATTCACTGACTTTAGAAATACCATGAAAAGAAGTAGGAAGTAGTTTCTTCAAGTCAGCCTCAGGAACATGGCTTCTCCAACATGGAAAGGAAACACCAAGTTGGCAGGACATCCAAAGGAGGGCAAACCAGACAGTTTAAAGGGAGAAGCAACATGTTTACTGTAGTCAGGGAAGAGCTGGCAGCTTGGAAGTTGTCAAAAGCTCAGCTTCTCCATCAGGAGGGAGCAAAATTGCAGTATGCTCAAAAGATGCCAGGCCATTACGGGGGGAAGCTGTAACACCCTCTGTGACCCCAGCTAGCGGTTCTCATCCAACTCCCAGGATGGTAGAGTCCTATTTATGCAGGATTCATGGCCCTGACCCCATATGGTACCAATTTGTGACCATGGGCCAGGATGCTGAGCAAGTCTACAGAGAGAAAGAAAGGTAAAAACTATAGAGACGGGGCTTCCAAGATGAAAGTCATTAGCAGGATCTAAGAAGGAAGACTCTAACAGGGAATGTTATAACTGTAAAGGGGAAAAGCACCACAGTGATATTAGCCAGGCTAGTGGTGAACTATTCAGTCACTGGACCAGTACCAGTGGACTTTATGGAAGACTTGTGACTATCCAGTCCCGAGATCTGGGCCTCAGAGCCCAGATCAATCAGAGCCCAGGTGTCAATCTTTTCCCTCCTGACTGGTGCCTATCAGGATGGTCAACACACTAACACTTAGCCTAATGGCTCACTAAATCTTAGCTGTCTTTTGTGGGTATGGGCAAATAAATATTTGTTGTATGCTTTTAACCTGTGTATAACTTATTTACAGAGTCCTTTTGCAGTTTGCTCAAGATACCTGAGAAAACTGACCCAAACACCCCACAGAAATGCTTAAGCCACAGCTGGCTTGGCAGTAAAGTCATTAGAGATGATCAACCTAGAGGTGATAATGCTGATATACAATTATTTACTATAAACAGCCTACAAAGAGAGAAAAATATAGCGACAGATGCTCTATACAGAAGCCTATGTTTCAGCTCTCTTGCAAAGGTTTTTCCCGTCCAGACAGAAAATTATTTCTTTGGTTTATACACAAATTATGTTCATTATCTCTGTTAGCTCCCAGGAGTGCTCAACTCTGCTGACTGCACAACAAAGAAACCATGGGCTTTCTGCCTCTACAACTGGTGCCTGCAGGTCTCCCATAGTACCTCGGTTTATAGAGAAAAAACTGCAAGTCATATAGGAGTAAGTAATAGACATTCCCCTCCAAATTGAGCACAATTTGCTTCAAAAACATTTGCACATTTTTGTCAACCATATCCCCTTCTCTGCTTTCACAAATAACACTCCAAAAATACAGACACCAGACTGTATTTTTGAATGGGAAGAATGGAAACGAAAACCCAACCTTTTTCAAGAATTGTTGCAGGTTACGGTCTCCCTGATTTTTCCCAGACATATCAGGCCCTACTGACTTGATACATCACTGCTCCAGTCCCACAAGACAGCTCCCACATTATTTGCTTCTATAAAAACTGGAAATTTTAAATTAAAATAGCTTTAATTAAATAGCGAAATCTAGGCCAACAGAAAGCAACCTAGTATAAACTAGTTTACACCTTCTGTATTACTGCTAACAGCTAAAAGTGTTAACTCACTGCAGCACAGAAGTAATTAGAATAATTTAACACTTGAAAAAATGCAGAACAGTTACCTCAGGAAGTGTTTCATGGTGACGGCTTGGTTTGTGTTGTTGGAGCTGTAACCTATTGATCGCTGATGACCTCTGCTTTGCAGGCAATATCAATGCTGTAAAAATAGAATTGAGATGTATTTGCTAAGAGATAAACAAAGTGGTGTTTTAGTTTGCTAAACTGCTCTTGAAACAAACATCTATGGAAGTACATGGGATGGATGTTAAGAAATCACATGTCAATAAGAACAAAGTGAAAAATCATGGTTTGTTCACACTATCCAGCTTGAGCACATACTTCGATCGGACTATACTACCCATGTCTTTTTTTTTCAGACAAGCAAAAAGTTTGAGTAGGAGCACAGAAATAAGTGAGAGTGCCTGAAAAAAAAATCTACAGTTTCAAACACTTCTTGTGTTCTTCAAAAACCTGTCTCGTTCACAGCAGCTTCCAAGTGGCAGTTTCAAGAGATGTTCATTTCACTCTGCTGCTGAAAGCCCTCTGTTCTCTGAATTTACAACACCATTTGGTCTAAAAGCAGCATGTAAGCAAAGAGCTACTGAGTCCTGATTTAACTCACTATAGGAGATGTCAGGTAATCAGTTTTTTTGGTGACCTACTTTATTAAGTGAGGTCTTACAATAGACACAGTTGATCAGGTTGTCCATCTGTTCTGAGATCTGGGGTCCGACAGTTAATTTCATTGTGATTAACACTTAGTTCCAGTAGAGGAGGAGGAACAGGAATAATTCAGGAAAAAACATCGTAAATATAGCCCTGCTCATGTACTACAGACACCAGTCACCACCTCTTTACTTCAGATTTCTAAAAGGGGGTATTCACATCCAAGTGGCATTTGAATAAAAGATGCAGACTTCTCAGATTGCTGCACTTCATATCCTGTAAAAGGCAAAAAAACATCTTTATTTGCTGCCAGAAAACAGGCTACTGCTACACATCTTCTACTGGGACAGCTTAATCCAAGACCTGAAGAGAACAAGACCACACTTTCAAAGTGAAAAAAAAGGCCTGAAAAGCTTGCAGCCTGAAAGCTGCATAGTTAAGAAATCATTTAAGAGACCAGTTTTTACTAGCACTACATGCAGCATGCTCAACAGTACCTAAGGGCCTTAAAAAAAAAATAAATCTGGCCTCTTTTGTCACAAGTTTATAAGAACCTCAAATCTATTTTTCTTTTGTTGGATTTACCAACACTGATGGGATAAAAATCATCTTACCCTACCTTCTTCTTATAGTCTTTCCCTCTTGTAACTTGTAAGTTTTCTGTTATGCTGTTGCCTGCTATCAGGAACAGAACAAGCATTTAAGTTCAGAAAAATGCAGCTATCTTGTTGGATTACATCACATATAGCTTGCTAAAATTACATAATCCCTGAACTGTGAAAGCTTCATTCATTTATATTGTTTTTGACTGGCTGAATCATGTTGCTGTCCCCTGAATACATCTGTAATTGCTGCTGGCTGCAGTGACACCTGCTTGCAAGGGCATAGAGATGCTAACATCAAACTCTGGTTCACTAATGAACACAGTAGGCAGGCTCCTAGCACTTCCTGCTACAGCTTTTGATGGGTCTTTGACGACAGCAAGCACAGGAAGCACAGGAGATAGGCAAAAACTGGAGGGGATGTAACCTGCTCCCCTTCTCCAGTCTAATAACTTGCTGTTTAAAAGACACAGTTTGTGAAAGATTCTTACAGCTGAGTCTCAGCTTTTTAGCATCAATTTGAACAAAGCTTCACCATAGTATTTGACCTGTAAGGGCAGCAGTGTAAGGAACACACCAGAAGTGCCAGGAGCTGTCAAATCAACCCCTCTAAAAATGTGTGCTGGCCTCAGCTTCTGAGGTCAGCTCCTTCTTGATTCTGATCAAGGTCCTTGCTGAAAGTGATGCTGCTTCTTTACCACTGCTTTAAAGGGAAGAGAAGTTCCACTTGCCTGAACTCCAGAATTGGCTCATTCAAGTGTGGCATGGTAAGAGCTTTGAAATACTCCCCCTTCAAGAACAGGTACCAGCTAGAGCCAATTATAAATATCTTTTGAATGCTCATTAAAAATTAGGCTGTTTCAAAAACTGTATTTTTAAGAAGACAACATTGCTGTTCATAAACTCCTGCTTTCTTTCCAGAAAGCTAAACTCAAAGGTAGGTCTTTGGCTTTGGTTGCAAAGAAAAAGCATAACTGACACAACAAGCATGACAAATGGTTAAAAGTGCCGATTTTGGATCTCTTTAAAACCCACCCTTAAAATTACAGGAATAATTCTCCTTGCTCTCTTGATTTTAATTAAAAGAGGGCAGGAGTTGAAGTCACCATAAAAACTTTACAGCAGAAGTCCTGAAGAGACAGAAGTCAACATCAAAGCCGCCCAGCTTAGAGAGGAACAGTTCATCCTGCAGGCTTCAACAGCTAGTGCCCTACAGCACAAGCACAGCCAATAACGAGGTCCATAGAAAAGCTGCGGTCTCAAAAGCAGTTTCCTCCACTCAAGCACAAAGCAATCAAATTCCACCTGACTTTACCAAGAAGGTTTCAAGACCTAGAGGCAAGACTTCCAGCACAAACGAAGGCACAGGCTACACTGCTGTCTTGGTTCATAAAATAAAGAAACTTTGCTTTAATGTCTGGCAGACAGGCTTTGTAAATGCTGTCATCTGCTATGTACAGGGATAGAAATTAATGCCATGCTCTGCAATTCTTGCAACAATTCACTTCTGTGGATTCACACACACACACATGGCAGTAAGCTATTGACACCCAAGTTAGACTGGGAAGCCAAATCAGAAGGTGAGAACCTACAGTCATCTTCAAGCAAATAGTACTGGAGGTCAGCATTCCCCATTTCTATACATCTCCATAAGTGATACTCTGGGGGAATTTGGTAAAGATTCTCTGTGATGAAAAGTGTTTAAAGTCTTTACAAAGATTGTTACCACAATTCACAGCTAAGTTCAACTATTCATAAACCTGTAGAGCCACAAGACCTAATTTCTGCTAACCTTTTTTCCTCTCAAAATGTAATAGATTTCTGCTAAGTGAGGAGAGAAAAAACAAAAACAAAAAAAAAGAACAAGAAAGAAGAAAAAAGAAAAGAGAAAATTCCATACAAAATAAAGCACTACTCTACCTTACTCTTAGAAAAGCTGTTACAGCATCTCAGTGAACAAGAGCAGCTGTAGCTTTGGACAACACTTCAGTTTGCCAAAAACTTTCAGTCAGTTGTCATTAAGTGTGCTCAGGAAAACACAAACTAACAAACAAACAATCCAAAAAACCAAACCAACAAACAAAACCCAACAAACCAACCAACCAAAAAAAAAACCCACAATAAAAAACCCCCAAGCTTTGTGGCCAGAGAGAAGGACTTGGTTTCCTTCTCCTGTTTTCTTAAGCAAAGAATTTCCTCATTAAGTTAGATGTCTGCAGATCAGAAAGGCCTCCGAAGTCCACTTGTGGGAACGGAAGGCACATGTGAGAAAATGGTTTCTACAAGAGATAATCAGGGTACTGCATGTTTGTGGGCTTGCTGACAGAAAAAGTACAACAGTTACACGATCTAGTTGAGAATCTGGCGCAGTTTTGGATGTCGGGAGACTGAAATACAAGTTTCTGAAGACTCCCAGCACTTAGGAAACACCACTTTGTCAGAAAGTGCCAGCCTTGCAGCAGGACGGCCAGAGCCAGCGGGTACCTTGGTGGGGAACAGCCGCTGGCCACAGCACCCCTCACCACCCACCAGACTCAGAGGGCCTGAGTCTGCACTCTTATGTGCTTTCACTCATGTGAACTTGCAGCTGTTTTTTTGCAGCCGAAAATGAGTGTTCTAGCTTTAAGCTATGTACACATTTTCTCACTGAGGAACCTGTAAGATACTCTCCCTGTTATCCTTTTGTAGGTGACTTTCCAGCCTTTTTTGATTAAGCCATGAAGCTGGGATAAGCCTAAAGGCAAACAGGTTTGACTTCGTTCACTAGCTTTCATTAATCCCCTAGAAGAATACAGATCCACCACTGAAAACCTCTTGGCCCAATGTTTAAGGTTAGCTCTTTGGCATGAAAATACTCATATTTTAAGGCTTCACACTGAGGATGATTGAGCAAGAATGCAGTTTGGATCTCCCATACACTGAAGTTTCTCAGCTTGCAGGATTTTATCCCATACCACACCACTTAGACAAGTCAACCTCCTGCTCCCTCCAACAATACACCCACGTGCCCATTCACTGCCAATTGTTTCATCCAGTTTATCTTAAACCAGACAGGAACTGCCCCTTCTAAAACTAGCTGCAGCTTTTCTTGAAAGAGAAGCTGTACTACTACAATCACATAGAACAACAAAACCATTGCAAGATCTGTCTCAAAATACAAATTAAGCTTTCCTTAAATAAACATTAACTATTTTAATCCTTGTGACTATGCTCTTTTAAGTTGTATAGCAAAACGTGCATCAATCTGAAAGGTTAACAGTTGCTGAAGGCTGAAAGAAGTCAAGAGTAAGCCTTAAAAGTCACATCTATCTGAAGCAGAGGGTTTGCTTCGTTGTCTTCAAGAAAGCTGCAGATACAGCTGAGCGAAAAAATTGTGTTATTTAATATAAATCACGGTATTTGCAGAGTAAAATATAAAACCAAGGTATTCCCCCCCCCCCCATGTTTGTCTTGCAAACTAATGACTCACCTGGCATACAGTAAACATTTTTAGGAGGTTTATATCCTAATTATGATGAAAGAATAGCTCTGCTGAAGAGACAAACCATCGATCATTAAGATGAGCAGGCAGAACATAGGACCTTGTTTATGTGGATCATTAGATTACAGTTCATCCAAACTTTCCACCTCACAAAAAAAGGTCATATGTTTGAAATGGAAGGCAGTAATTACATCTATCATCTTGAGTGCAGAGGAGGGGAAAAATCATTTATTTTTAGGTTTAGTTGTTAAGAGTTCCAAAGTAGGCTCTTCTAAACTACCCTGATGCTGACTTCAGGTTGCATCCTTTCTTAGTAGCATCTTGGCTTGTAATCTATCCCTCAGTCACCTCAAAAGTCTGCGTGTATGTATTTGTGAGGGGTAACAATCTTTAGCCTTATATCACCAAAAGTGTTTTGCTACAACATATTCCTTTTTTGTTGTTGTTGATGGGACAGTTAATGTTTCTCTAGCCTGAATACAACCTGCAATAACTAGAATTAGAAAGCGGAAGAATAGCTATACACATTGCGAAATGTCCCCTGAGGTCCTGGTGGATAGCACGCTGGCCACAGGCCAGCAGTATGCACAGACAGACAGCAGCATGCTAGGCTGCATAAATACAAGCAAAGCCAGTAAGCAGATTGAAGGAAGGGATTATCTTCCTCTGCTCAGCACTTTGGACCACATTTAGACACTGTCTAGTTTTGGGCCCAGGAATACCCAAAGGATACCAATAAACTGAACAGTGGTAAGCAGAGGCTACTGAGATGGTGGGGAAGAGGCTGGAGGAGATGGGCTTGTTCAGCCCAGGGCAGAGACAGCTTTGGGGGGACCTAACAGCACCTCCAGTACCTTTGGGAAAGTCATCAAGAAGTCTCAGATGGACTCTTTACAGCAGTGCAGGGTAGGAAGGTGAAAATCAGCAGACATAAACTTAAATATGAAAGGTTGAGCCTGGATACAAGGTGAAAATGTGTCCCCAGGAGGACAGCCAGGCAGTGGCACAGACTGCCCAGACAGACTGTGCAGTCTCTATGCTTTGAGGTTTCAAGCCCCAGCTAACTAAAGTCCCAAGAAGCCTGAAGTCAGATCTGATGCTACTGTGAGCAGGAGGTTGGGCTTGAGACCCTTTGAGGTCCCTTTCCACCTTTGATTCCCTGCTTCCTGCTGAATCCCTGCTTCCCTGGATTCCCTGCTTCCCTGAATCGCTCTTATGAGATCTCAGATACCTTGAGTTATACTCAAGTACTGTACGCAACACACAGGGTGCCCAAATCCTTGCTATTTTACTAGTTTAAGAACTACCAACATCTCACTAAAATCCCGTATTATTTGCAGTGTTTGCCATGGAAAAAAGCTTAGCTTCAAGATAGAATAAGATTACTCTCTTAACCTCACCTCTCCCCATCTCTCTGCCTGAAAGCCTCCTCAATTTGACTGTACAATTTAAGAACAGGAGTTTATAAGAGTCCTGCCAGTATCAGTGTAACACACAAAACTCCCAAATACAAGTAACTCCCTAACAGCTCTAGGGCCAGCTCCTAGAGTTTGGTCAGGTGTATTCTCAGCAAGCACTGCTTATCATAGAATCATAGAATAATTAGGGTTGGAAAGAACCTTAAGATCATCAAGTTCCAACCCCCCTGCCAGGGGCAGGGACACCTCACACTAAACCATGCCACCCAAGGCTTCGTCCAACCTGGCCTTGAACACTGCCACGGATGGAACATTTACAATTTTCTTGGGCAGCCCATTCCAGTGGCTTACCACCCTCACAGTAAAGAACTTCCTCCTTATATCTAAACTTCCCCTGCTTAAGTTTGAACCCGTTACCCTTTGTCCTACAATGATTACAGTCCTAAGCAGGCTGTCCCATGGAACTGACACATACCTACTTGCATCTTCCAAGTTGTATTCGTGTCCAAATGTAGCATAAAAGTCACTTAAAGGTATATTTAGAACCCAGCAGCATAGTAATTTAAAGGTCTTCAAATCTTATAACAAGAACTGTACTTAGACCTCTCCAACTCTGAAAACATTGTGGGAGACACCTCACTCTATTGACAGAAGGCTATCAGGAACAGGTTGCCTCAAAAGTGGTTCGTGTGTGCTTAGAAGTGGCTTCGCCTGACACCAAGATCTGCAGTCACTGGCAGGACCCACTTCAAGGAAAGATCATCGGTGGATGCCTGTTTTGTGTGAGCTCGGTTCCTCATCTCACTACAGAAGGGTATTTTCATGTCCATGTGCTTAAGATGAAGCTACATTCAACTTCAAGCATTCTGTAGAAGAAAGTATTGGAACAAAATGTCACACTTGATTGATGCAGCTAATGAGCAAGACTTGACTTCAGTCACGCTGTCACAGGTAATAACATTTTTTCCTTCCCTAATCTCCATCACACATTGACATTTTATGTTTCTGTATTTCACTAGGAGAGTTACTAGGCATGAAGGCAAATTCTCTGAATTTTAGTTCTGCGTAAAAGAGCCTGTGAGCATGAGAATACATAGGACAATAAAGTAACACAGAGCTCTGAACAAAAGCTTAAAATCACAGCAGAGTTGGAGGGTGAGAAAGCATAAATCCCCACACTTCCTTGAAGCCACAGAACAGTGTTTTAGGAGCCCCTAATTCTACAGTCCTAACTTGGCACTTCAGTCCATTACTGCCTCTTTAAAGTGGCAAATACTTCACAGATACAAGACAAACACAGAAGCATCAAGAGGGTTGTAGACACAGTCACACAGGACTGCATGTGGGTTCAAGAAAACTTGTCAAACCTCACATGGCAGGTTACTTCTAATACTATCCAGTTCAACCTATGCACTGCAATTTCTCAGTAGACTTTTGTTCAGTGACAACCCAAAGGCTGATGAAGATAACATCAACCCAAAACTCAGCATTTGTAGAAGCATACCCACAGCTCCTTGTTGATCTCTGCCCTTTAGAAGAAAATGGCTATGGTTCTGTGCCTGACTGTTTAAAGCAAACTAAATCCTAGATATGCAACAAAGGAGATGTACATGCATACAGATATATTTTGACTTCAGAACTGGGCAATAATCTACTTTTACCAATTTCCATTAGCTCTGCTCTATTATAATGTTGAGGACAAAATTATATGAAGTCACCTCAGGCTACCAATTAAGACTTCACTGGGTAAGTTCTATTTCCAATACTAAATATGAAATTAAAAAGCAGAGGAAGCTTTCCACACCCCAAAGTACTGTAAACCTCTAGAAATGTAATCAGATGCTTAACTTCAAAATTAATTAAAGCATCCAAGTGTTGTCTCAGTCTATCATGTTTCCATCCTTAACAAGTTTACTTTGCTTATTGAGGAAAGTGTATTTTATCCAGAAGAGGCCCAAACAGATGATATATCAGCTTGAAAAGAGCCTTCAAACCAAAGCAACTTTCCCCCCTACCCCTGCATGCATTATAAAGTGGCATAATTTTTAGCCACTTCTCATGAGCCACTTCTCACTTGACCACTGCATAGTTTAGCCAGGAGAACAGCAGCATCATCTGGGTGGTTCATGTGTGCCTACATGGTTTTCAGTGCAATGTGTCTGGCCTACTTGCTCTGTTTCCAGGCACACCATACAACAGCTTGCACTGCAAGAAAGTTTGTTCTAAATAAAACATCACACTTTGTAACAACACTTCGTCAAGTTTAGAACAAATCCTACAAGACTGGATGCGTAAAATCCAAAGAGGTTTCCTGGTTAGCTCCCAGAATAATTACTGCAGAAGCTTCCTGGAAAAAAACCAAAGTGACTATTTCTAAAAAGGAGTGACTCATGCTCTTTTCCCTTCTCAGTTTCCACCTCATTGCCTAGGTGAGAAGAGTGTAGAAGGTAAAAGGCAAAGATGAAGCAGTTGCCACCAAAATTAACTTAAGTCTAGATTTGCTTTAGAGCCCTACCAGTTCCTAACATGTAGTAGTTTGTGGGGAAGAAGCGTCATCCTATCAATGGGTCACATGCATATCTGCAGCGTCAATAAAATGACACCAGAGATGCTTGCTCTGTCCTTTGCTCTACCTTTCTAACAGCCATTATGTTTGCTTGGACCATGCAGTTAATTCAGCCATCAAACCAATACAACCA
>JBCJKH010044045.1:0-14217 GCA_039877255.1 Loriculus beryllinus
TCAGCACCCTCATAGTGAAGAAGTTCCTTATAATGTCTAATTGCAATCTCCCTTCTGTCAGGTTAAAGCTATTCCCCTCCTTGTCTTGTCACTGCACACCCTTGGAAAAGGTCCCTCTCGAGATTTCTTGTAGGTCCTCTTTAGATACTGGAAGACTGCTATAACATCTCCCCGGAGCCTATTCTGGAAGTAGATTGTAGGCTCACTGACACCTGAGCTTGTTGCTCTAGTATTTAATCCGTCTTTTAAAAGAAAGTAATAAATAATCATAGCTTATCATTTCTTCTTTCTGACATCCTTTACTTCCCCATCAAAGCAAACACAACTACTATGCAGCATTCTGCCATGCAGATTTAGTGTTAGATACTTGTGCAGCACTGCTTATAGTAATGTTTTAGCTCAAGGCAAAATATTCTGGTAATTTAACACCTACCTATGACCTTTTAAAAAGAGAGCTTTTACACTATGTGAAAGGAGAGCTCATACATGACCTTTAACTGTGACAATGTGTTTGTGCTCTGCGAAGAACACATTGCCTTGGGCATTAGTTTAAATATTTTGGTCCTTATTCTGATTTCCTGTAAGTTAATGTACGCTGAGAGGAATTATATGAGGACTTATGCAGCCACACCGATGTAAAAGTTGGGTAAAAGATGAGAGATTTGAGGTTATTATGGCACTAATGAACTGTGGTTTTCCAGCAGAGTTGGCAGGTTGGGGTTTTTTTGGTTTTTTTGTGGTGTTTGGTTGTTTGGTTTTTTTTTTTTTGTTGTTGTTGTTGTTGGTTTGTTTGTTTGTTCATAACTCAGTTTTTAAAAAAAAAAAAAAATTTTTTTTTTTTTAAAGGCTCTTGGTAATTAAGTGCTGAGCTAAGTTAACTGAATACCACTGCACTGTTGTTCAGTAAAGAATCCTCCAATTATAGTAATTTTGCTGAAGGACTACCAAGCAAAACACAGGAATATTTAAGTAGTCTCTGAATCTCAGACAGCATGAACACAAATTCTAGGATTCTTCTGAAAATCCTGAAAACCTGTGGAGAATAGTTTATCATATTGTTATGTACTGGAGGAATTGCACTACGCCTCGCTTGATGGCAACTGTTAGCAAGTGCTTTCTTGCAATAACAGGGACGTGTTTGTAGCTGAACAGAGCAGTGACAGGCCCTCACTTCTCTGTGAGACGTGCTGACTCAGATATCCCTCTTTTGAGTTGAACTAGCTACATCAACTACATCGGCGTTATTACTTGTGTTGACCCATAAGATATTTGCAAGTGTCAGTATTTCTGACTGTATGAACTGAGATCTTTATGATTTCTTTCTTAGACACATCTTGTTACTTACCCATCCATTTCCTATGGAGCACAAGCCCAATAAGGGTCTTTCAGAATTTCATTAAATCTTTGTCATTATTATCATTCCAAGTCTGAGAGTAGAGCTTGTTAATTAGCCAGAGCATCCTCTGGATCATTGCTTTGGCGTTATGCATTAACATTTTAAGGCTATCTTGGTCTCCTCTATCAAGGTATTTACTTTTAAGACGAACATAATAATTTACTATTGATGATGATATAATAGTTTCAAATTAGTACAAATTCTGAGGATGATCATACAGCAGTACTGCATGAAGGAGATTTTCAAAGATACGGGTAAAGAAAGGTGTTCAACCTAAGTGGATTTCAGTTAAAGAAGGTTTCCTGATTGGCCTTTGTTCTTTTGAAAATTATATCCCAAGAGACAAGGTAGACTAGCAGTAAGGAAAAACAAAAATTATTTCCTTTTTTACTAAAGATAAAGTGAAATACGGGGAGATGAATAGGACTTGACAGTCACAGATGAAGGATAGGAGAGAATTTAATCCAGATCTCATGGCAGATGACTAAAGAGGTATGAATTCTTTGTCTTTCATTCTACAGTTGGGCACTCTTAAAACATTGGGCATTAAGTTTACTTGTTAATCTTAAAAGTGCTTAAGAAATAGAAGTTGTAATCAGTTTAAATTGCATAGTGCAAGTTGCTAATGTACTGTGCATTAATGCTTACATTATGATGTATTTCACATTCAGTTATAATGTTGAAAATTTTGCAAAATGTTTCATTCTGTAAATGGTTTATTAATGTTGAATGAAATTTCCCGAATTAAATCATAGAATCATTGAATAGTTCAGGTTGGAAAGGACCTTAAGATCATCTGGTTCCAACCCACCTGCCATAGGCAGGGACACCTCCCACTAACCCTTTTCTGTTAATGTATTTTTTTCTGGCCCTTATTTTCTCAAATTCATTTGTTTTTTGGAATGGTTTGCAAAATATTGTTATTGACTTGAAAGCAGCATGCATGTATCCAGCATTCCAGATTTAAGTTGGTTAATATAGAATTCAACTTCTTTTTTTTTTTATTGGATGAGCTTCCTAATGTTATAGGGTCACATCTGCTTCATTTTTATAAATTATTTCCTTCTTTAGTCACATAGCTGTCTCCAAATATTTTGCAGCTTGTGCCACAGCACCTTCCTCACAGGCAGTGCTCTTAGGTCAAATGCTTGGATTCAGATTGCTCAGTTTTACTTTTTTGTTTGGTTGGGGTTTTGTTTGGTTGTTTTGTTGGTTTTGGTTGTTTTGTTTTGTTTTTTTTTTTAATTGTCATTACCTAGTGATTAAAACCTTAACTTGGTTAAGAAATACTGAGCTACTATTGCTTTCAGATTTGCTATGCAGATGAATGAGAAAGATGAGGGGTTTGGTGGTGGTGACTTGTTGTTTTAGGGGTTTTTTTACTCAATTTTATTATATACTGTGTTGGAACCAAGTTGAAAGTAATTCCTGACATGTTTTTTTTTTAATTTCTTTAGATGGAAAACATTAGCCTCCTATTATACACTAATACTGTTTCTCTCCACTCCAGTCTCTATATTTATATTGAATGCTGCATTAGAAAGGTTGGGTTTGGGATTTTTTTTTTTAATCTCTGCTTTTGGTTCAGCTGGATTGGCTCATATTTTAACTTATTTTTCAGTGTTTTGAGAAGTCAATCAGGCTGCACTCAAATGTGGTAAAATGGAGCACTTGAAGTGAAATTTACAGCTCTAGAACTCATCTGCATTGCTATTTTTGAACACAGTGTTTAAAAAGCCTTCCAAATAATATTTTCAGAGTTATTAAAGTACTAAAATTTGAAACTAGGTATGCTATAAAGTGCCATTCAACGAAGTGGCAAATGTTGATAAAATGGGTGATAATTATTAGTATTTCTGTATTGTGTCAACATGCAAATACTTAGAGAAACAGAATATTTTATTGCAAATTAGTGTCCTAGTGAATGCTCCATTGCTACTTTTGTCTTAGTAGCATGGAGATTGCTTTGCAAAAATACAGTTTAAGAAAAGTATGTGAGAAGTTTCTTACATTTACTTCCATTTAAGTAAAGTTTCATCTCTAGTTCCAGCTTTGTGTCAGTACTTTCTTTGTGCAGTTTGTTGTTTGAGGTTTTTTTGTTTGGGTGGGTGGGTTTTGTTGCTTTTATTTGGGGTGGGGTGGTTTTTAGTTTGGTTGGGGTTTTTAGTTGGGGTTTTTTGGTGGTGATGGTGGTGGGTTTTTTCTTTGGTTGGTTTTGATTTTGGTTTGTTGTTGGGAGTTTTTTGTTGTTTGTTTGAGGTTTTTTCCTTTTAAAGGTCCAGGATTGGAGCTGTAGCTGTATAATGAATATTTTACTATTTCTTAAAAATATACTGCTCATACAAGAACAAGTCATTCTAATCTCTCTTTCCTTGTGACTTTTGAAATATTATGTATTTGTTAATAGACTTCTCAAAGAATAATATGTCTTCCTCAGATTTATTCAGTTCGCTTTCATAGCTTTTCAGAGTACTATCCGTGAGACAATCTGCTGTACCTCAAGAACGTCAGTGTAACTGATGGTCGCTCAGCACTTCTGAAGATCTAAGCCTTAGATTTTAGAAGGCCAAATCAAAGGTGTGAACTGAATGTTAAGAAGGAGCATATACTAGGCATAGCTTTAGGTAGGAGAATTTGATATTTTTTCACTAATGCTTTCTTACTTAATAAACCAGCAGTAGGTGAATATGAAGTCTTTGTGGGAGAGTCTTTATGGGAGAGTGCAAGATCTCTAAAGGACATTTGCTTATGCTAATTCATAGAAGAAATTATATGGCTGTAAGTCTGTTGTAGTATTTTTTTCAACCGCTATTATTCCACAGTCAGAATACAAGTAACAGATAAAAATACAGTATTTTCTCAGCATAAAAATAGGCAGGCAGATATATGTTTAATTCTTTCACTGTATTTCGATTCATACAGGGTGAAATATGTTGTAGTGTAAGTATATCATAGTGCAACAGGTATGCACAAGGCCCTTAGCATGTTTCTTTACATTTATAGGTCAAACATTGCCTAATACAGAGTTTTTATTAGGAACTATTAAATGCAGTTTAATTTCTTCACAAAGATGTGATTTAAAATATTTGGCTACTTATCTCATAGTTGTACTCTGACACTTGCCAAATATGATCAAAATAGTAACCAGATAATGGAAGAGATTTTACTTTTAAGTCTGTGTAAAGCACTCATACAACATCTTTTGCCTCCTTAAATACATTATTGTAATATCTTTCCTTCTATGTTTTTGTTAAGATATTAGGCTTGAATAGATACTTAGATTCAGAAAGCTGTTGTTAGGCACTAAGATGTTTATGACTTTAGGGTGAAGGAGGTCTGGGGCTCTTCTCCCTCAGATTTAGGAAAATTAATAAAATGGGTTAAGAAATTAAGGAATGTTCTGGCACCAGCACCGGCAGCTCTGCATTCAAGGAAGCCATGCCAACTGTGAGACATCAGCTTCTAGACTGATAGTGTAGGAAAAGCTCTGAATTTTGGCTCCTCTGTGGGCTGCATCTCGACAATACTGACATAACAGTAGTTAGGGGGAGACTTAGGGACTTAGTGCATTTGTAAATTAGATATTTGATAACATGAGTGTTTATAGTTTCTGGATGTTAAAAAGGTCTGACCAAATTTGACCTTTGTAGCCAATTTGGACAGATTGAGGTTTGATTCTCTACTGTTTTTACTCACAGTTTAGAATTTGAGCATTCACTCGGCTGTTCTGCGACATATTTTTCAATGGATACATTTACTCTTTTCATAAATATTTTGCAGTTGAGGCAAACAGTAAAATGTGTTGGCTATTCAGGCTGAAGGCCTGAAGTAAAAGGATTATTTATTGTAGAGAAGTTACATACACATTGAATTCTTCATGTAGTCTTGAGGTACGTAAGATATGCTTCAATGCATGTGCATCTTATCTCTGTTGGTAGTAACTCGGCATATGTTTTTAGGTAATGAATATCTACTATTTTTCTGCACTAGTATTTCATGTATCTTTTGAAAGTAGAAGTCTCCTTCAGACGACTAGATCCAGTTATTGTTTGTTTCTGTGTATGTGAGATTTACTCCAAATGCATATTTGAATGCAGATTCTGAATAGTCCTTCTTATTTGTTATATTTTAGTGAACTATGATTAGTACCAAATTGGAATCTGGTGGTAAGGTGAGTTTTCTTGCATAAAGTTGGGAAATGGTTAGTGGGAGTTTTTTTGGGTGGTGGTGCTTTTGTGGTTGGTTGTTTCTGGCATTGAGTTTTGGTGGTTTTGATTTATTTTTTTTTTTTTGTGTTGTATTGTTTTTTTAATTGTAGTTCTTTTAAGGACATACAGGAGGAAAGAGACAGTAGGACTTTTGGATCTTATTCAGTGTTAACTGTTTTGAGAATGTGGTGTTTTTTGTTATTTGCCTCTTAAAATGACAGTCTCAGATTAATGTTACTCTAAAAAAAATGCAGTAAGAAAGTCAGTAGCTGAATTTTGATTTAGTTTTCACCTCCTGAGTAGCATTTTCACATTAATAGGATATCGTAAAAATTAGGGAAACCTATATGGGTAATTTGATCAGTTGTACTACATAAACATGAAGTTTTTAAGTTTGCACAAAATCTGTAGTTAGAAGTTATTAGACAGCTATGGCAGCCTATGGAGTAACTGAAGAAGAGGAAAGCTGAAGTAATTGTTTTGCAGGGTCTCTAGATCACATAGGGCAGTAGAGCCCAGAGTACCAAACCTGAAATTTAGGCTGAGTTACCGCACTGAACTATAAAAACTACAGGTGTTCTAGAAGCCAAAAGAGTGCTTAAGTTGAATCAGCATTACAAAGGAGAATTGCAATGACCTGTGTCACTGTAGATTCATTAATTTTGATAATGACCACAGATAAAGTAGCGATAATTGATTTAAACAGGACTTAGAAGGAGGATAATTAATACCAGTCAGGGTTTTTTTTTTCACAGAACTCACCTTCATAAAACTTTTTTTTAGTCTTTTGAGGGACTGATACCTTTCTTTTATAGAGGTAGCAGTACAGACTTATATGGAACATCTTGTATAGTATTCTATGAATTTACAATAAGAACAGTACTTTGGGATAGCAGTTAATTACACGGATTTCAAATTTACACAAGCTGACTGATAGATCTTCTAAGGTGTTACCTGACAATAGATAGCTATCATTAAATAGAGGTTTTCCTACCAACATTTTTCAGGCACCAGCACAAGATTCAGTACTAGTCAACACCTTCATTATTTATTGGATAAAAAATCACTACTCTTAAAGCATGTGAATGGTAAAACATAAAGGATAGCCTAAGAATCAAACATTGGGAAAATAAAACCATACAAATTCATATGTGAACTATAAATCAGTATTTTAAGAGTAAGCACAAGGAAAAATTAGAACCAGTTACTTTGTAAAAGATAGTTTATTTCATCTTTTAGTAGCTTTAGACAGAGATTAGCATTTTGGGTATATTATATTCTTTATTTGCAGTAAAGCAACTGATCTCAGTAAAAGAATACTCTCTTTTTTGAAAAATAAATTCGAGAACAGTTGTGTTTGGCTTCAGATCCACAACTCACCATTGTTACAGAAAGAATGTTGTTAAACAGAGCTATGTTCTTACATGTGATTTCTATTATGTACCAGCCATGCCAACAACCAGTACAATGAAAATCATGTCCTGGAACTTCCAGTAAGTTTATATTTTCGAAATCTGTGTGTGTGTGTGTGTATGCCTTCTTGATTTCATATCTATGAATAATGCTTCTGAGCTTAGGGAAACTGTTCATAAAATTATTTACATATGCAATTACAGTAGCGAAGGCAGAGATGCAAACTGTGGAAGGTGGACTGCACACAGAAGGATGTAATATAGAGAAAAAAATGAGCTTATATTTATGTGAATCAGAAGCTTTACCAATTAAAAACTATTGGGTTGTGAAGTAAATTTTCTCCACACTGCTGACTAGAATCTGCAACTTTGGAAGTTCACATAGATACCGTATTATTTAGTATTCTACAAAATAGGTATATGTAGCTTTCATTAGTATTCCTTACATGGTAGGAGTAAATAGCTGTAGATTACACTTTACTAAATTTGTCAATTTGTTTTATCAGCTCATTTTTCTCTGCATGCATTGTTTCAGAGTGTTTGACTTCATTGCAGCAAAATTAACTTAAAGATCAGAATCTAGAATATTAAACCTGAAATATAATGTAATACCTATTTTTCTCTGGAATATTTTGTAGTAGTAGTTAAAAGCTATCTTGTTTTAGTCTTATAGATCTGTACCAATAAATTCTGAAATAAAGTAAAAGTCTCTCTGGGATTTGCTTGCTTTAACAAGCAAATATTTTAATAAGCAAATATTCTTTCATAACTGAAAGAATAGTGACATATCCCTGGAATCTTGTAAACAGTAAAACCCCACGTTTTCTCAGCAAAATTAAAATTTGGTTTTTGTCTTCCCGTACTTGACTTTACATAGCAATTGCAACATCCCTAGTCAGTACTGTACATGGGTTTTGGAAATATCTCTGATAATAACCTTAATTTTTCAAGCTGCAAAGGAACATGACATTTGGGTGAACATTGAGTTTTAACTAATAGTTGGCTCCTGTGTGTTTTGGTGAAAATATTTTCAGTTACTTTCACTAGATAGGTTTCATATGTCTGGCTAAAATTCCGTTTTATTCAACTAGTTGTCATCCCAAGACTTAATGTTTCATTGTTCTTGAAACCAAAGTCAAGTGAATTTCTATGGAAACCAGAAAGAAAAGGTCATTTGACTAGTAACAGAGGCACTACTGCTTTCTCTTCTGTACCTTTTTTTTTTCCTCTTCTGCTCTCCATATTGTACTGTTTTGCTGTCCAGTACAGAGGCAGTATCATGGATACTTATGGTATAAGTAGATAAAAGTCAGAACAATCCAGTCATAGAAAACAGCAGAGCATTGCATTGCCTAAGTGAGGGTTTACAGTGTTTCACTTGTCCCAAAGTTTTTTTTGCACCAGTGCTGTAAAATAAAATCATTCAGCATCTTTTGGATCATTTATCTCCCAGTGGAGCCTGGAGACCAGTGTTTGTGGTGCTGTCTGACACACTTTAAGAAATCTGCTTTGTGATGAGCTTTCTGAAAAATGCAGTAGATAGAGATACTTGATATCCTAAGTGCATCTACTGTTATTATTCCATTTGCTCAATTCCCACTGAAATCCAGAAGAGAGGTGTTTTATGAAAAATATGATGGTAGCTTCTTGACCTTTATGCCCTGTATGGACTAATAGGAGTGACTTTCCGTTTCAAAGAATGAAAAGTATTTTTGTGTGACTGGGAAGGAGTGATTTGTTGATGCGTAGTTGCTTTCGAGGAGTTTAAATGTCAGACCAGAGGTTTTAGGGCAAGGTAAAGCTTTGCCAGCAGTAAATTACTTTGGCCTGATTCCAGGGTAGTGCCGTAAGGGGAGATTTGCAATAATTTACCAGTGTGGCAAAAGAGTTCCTCTAGAGTATTACATGTGATTTTCTGTGTTCTGTTACAAAAAAGTTTTTTCGTTTGTGTATATTGCAACTGAACTTACTCTGGTCTTTGATTGTAGTAACAAAAGAGACATCTTGACTGCAAATTTCCCCTGCACCATAAAAATCTGACTGTTCCAATTGTTGTGCCGTGTTTATTTGTATATGTGTCCTCTCTTCCTTGGATGATGTGGTGTTATGAGTCTGTTCTGCCTTTGTGTGTATTGTTATGAGATGTGCAGGATGATTCAGTAGGATTCTTAGTTTCTAGAAAAGAGTTGATGTGATACTGGATATTGGGAGTGTGTGTAGAGCAGGAGGGTATGTGTGGCACGTAATATGTTCACATGTGTAACAGGGATAAATGATGTAACATCATTTGTAAAAGGGATCTTTTTTTTTTTTTCCCCCTAGTGATACACTATATGTTGTATTCATAAGTAGCAGATTGTAGATCTCAGCACAGTGAAACACTGCACAGCATGGGGAACGGGTAGCAGGTTGACTTTCACTGCAGATGTGAGGCATCTGTCTTTCTGGGTCAGCTTTATGATAAGGCTCAGAAGGATGTTACTGGTGAGCTGATTTGCACTTTGACAAGTGGATTTTTGAAGGAATAGTGCTAGAAGACATTTCTGGTAGAAATAGTACAGAGCATGAATACTGTGTAGTTCAGAAAAAGGAAGTGTGAAGAAAGTATTGATAGTTTGGCGAGATTCAAATTAGAGTCGGTGCAAGCTGTAGTATCCAGCTAACTGTAGCAAGCTTCTAATATTAGGTGTTGCAATACAAATACAAGTTTTGCTCTGTGCATGGTTTTGTTTTTTTGTGATTTTTGTTAAAGTAGGACAGAGTGATGGGGTAGCTTGAGCCATCTGGTTAGGTAATTGGGAAACACAGCTTCTGCAGGTGTGTGCTGTGCTTACTAATAGGGCTAGTATTGATAATTAAAAAAATCCAGAAATTTACTTTCATGGTTTGCTTTCCTAGGTGAGCCTTAAATCACTTTTTAGCAGACAGTATATGGTGGAAGTTTTTTTCTCCTGTTTGTTTTTTTGTTGGTTTTTTTTTTTTTTGGTTTTTTTTTTTTTTGGTTGTTTGGTTGGTTTTGTTTTTGTTTTTTTTTTTTGCAATTAAATTGAAGACCACTGAGCATTATTTTATTGCGAATTAATTTGACATCACACCTCACGATGACTGTTCTGTTTGGGACACTTGCAAGAACTTGAAACATGATTTAACACTTTGTGTGTACTTATCTTTTCCCTTTAGAGGGACAAGTAACTTATTTTTCTTGCTGTGGGATGTAGAGGAGCAAGACTGTAATCACACTTCTGTCATGAATTATTTAAGACTTGTTTGCATGATGGATCCCAAAATGAGTAGCATGGCAGAACCTGATCATAACAGAGTTAGACTACACTGAAATGGGCTCATATCTTTCTACTTATTGTAGAATGAGAGTGCCTTTAGGCATTTAAAATTATTTACAAGCCTTAAATATTTCCATGGTGTATAAAATGCCAACCATTTAAAAACAAGGTCTTGTCATCAAATCCTAATCCTCTTGCCTACTTAAGCAGTGTGGGATTTTTTAACAGCAAATATTACTGCAGCACAAAATGTTAGGGAAGTCATGCAGTTCTTATCAAGTCCCAATTTATCAGGGTTTTATATTAAAAGGGATTAATTTGCATTTTGTTAAACCTTGGTTTCACAGTATCTCACTATGTATGTGACCATTATCCCTGACCAGTGTTCCTGGTACTGGATACCTGGAAGAAAAAGCTTGAATGCCATTAAGTCCAGGAAACTACTGCTTTTTACATAATCAAAAAAATTGTTTGACTGCATCCTTTAATTACATATGCAACCATTCCATGCTCACAAATAGTTTACATTAAAAACTAGATTAAAAAATCCAAGCTCTAAAGGAGAAAAATAACCACCTAGTTTTCAGTGTGCTGAACTAGGTCTGGAGACAAGTTCCCTCTGTTAATAAAGCTTTTTTTTTTTTGCTGGGTTATTCATGTAATGTAATACAATCTTAAGCTGTTTTCTGAATTTTACCATAAATAAAAGTAATGGTAAAATGTATAGGTAAATAAGTAGTACGGTAAATATTTTACCATAAATTAGCACTGAATATTGAGGCTGAGCCTGTGATCATAGAAATCAGATTTTTAAAGTTACTGTACTTGAGATGCTGGAGAGCTTGCCTTTATCTGTGCTGATGAAAAAATATGGGTGAAGTTCTTATGCAATGCTTTTCTGGTTGATGGGTATAAGAGTCTGGGGTAAGTGGGGTATGATGGAGAAATTCAGCTGCCGTAGCTGTGTTCTGTAATTTCTTTATTGCCTTTGTTAAACCATATAACTCTCTAAATTTTTAAGTTACTAAGATATTTGGAACTTCTGATGACATTCCAATTGCAGTCCTGCCACTTATATAATTTATGCTATGTAATTTTAGCTCTTAAATATTTGATTGCTCTGAAATTCTCTTATCAAATAGGAGCATACCTGGTTGATTTTTATCTCTCTTTAAAAAGCCATTAAAATTCCTAGAGTTTGAACTGGATGTTGGCAAAAGTATATCTGAGTTAATGAGGCTTATGACTTCAATTTATGTATAGGAAAGGTAAATATAATTCAGTATCATATAAAAACATCAGGAATCAGAGAGGGACTGTCAGTAGAGAAAGTTAAATGTAGAAGAAGTCCAGTAAAGGAAATTAAATTCACACTATAATTTTTTATTACCTTCTTTTTGTATTTATTACCAGTTTGATGTAAAATTTGCATCTAAAATGTGGTTCAGTCCTGTGAGGTCCCATTTATTATGAAGACCTTACATTGATGGTCATATTTTTTAGAAAAATAAGGCAATGATTTCAAAACATGCAAATGCTGTTTAACAGAACACAAAGATCTGAACAAGTAATACGGGTTTATGCTTGTTTCATGTTTTGTAGCTGCAAACTAAATAAAAAATAATATAAATCTGTTAAGTAGTACAACGTATGTCAATATATCTAAATATTTTGAACCAAGCATACGTATTCCCTCATGCTTTGTTTTATAACTGCTGGTGTTACAGTTTTCCAGTTTAGTTAGGAAGCCACCATTAAAGAGACAAACTTAATTTACACTTTTTTGAAAGGTAAAACTGGAGGTTTAAGTATGGCACCTTATGCTCCGTAGTTCACTGAATTTTCTTTGATTTAGTGGAAATCTGAATGCAGTGTCAGAACTTGGTCTTGGGTAATCTCTGTCTGACCTTTTATAAGTATTGTAGTTGTCACAGTTTCCAGTTTCCCTTATCCTCTTGGGTGAAAAATGTTCTGTCATGCAGGATACTTGCATGCATTTTCAAAGAATAATTCTTTTAAAGCCATGTGGTTTATCTAAAAGGCAGGTTTTGCTAGTGAAAATACAATATTTAGTATTTTCTTTCCACACAAGCTAAAAACAAGTTTACTCTTGTGATTTCCAGATGAAGTGCTTCTGTGTACCCAAAAAGGTCAAGTACATTGTGAGGGACTTTCGGAACTAACGGTGATCCCTGTCAGATGCAGCAGTCTGATTGCGAATCACTTGCCCTATGATGGATGCTAAATATTTTGTCCCTGACATCTTTAAATAAACAGTAGTTCTTGGGGGGGTTGTTTTTCCCTAGTGACAAGATGGTGTGTATGTGTCAGCACGTTTTATTCACACTACCTCAGAAGATTTCTTAGTGTAGTCTTAATCATCTTTATCTTACTCTGAACACTTGCAGGCTTGGTCTAGAGAGTGATCACTCTTTTTTGTGTTCATACTTTGTTGAAAATGTTGACTAAAGTGTGTGAACAGGTAGAATAAGTATCATCAGATGAAGCTGTTCAGTTTTCTTTCAGTGTCTAATACAGTATCACGAAGTCAAAGATCATGGGGAAACTGCGTTGTATGCACTTTTTGAACTTTGCTGTCATGGCTGAAATAGGTGTAATAGACATGCAGAAGCACTGAAATGACAGCTTTTCACAGTATTACTGTCTGTAGTAGAATATTGTGGTCTGCCGATACCATTTTTTAATATTTTTATTATGTCTCTAAAATAGTGGAGGTAATCATAAGAGTGCATTATTTAAATAGGTATGTTCATCACAGCTATGTGTAACATTCAGGCTATTCTCTCTACATAGCATATTACTTAGTAGATTTTCTTTTCTTGTGAAGTGAAAGAATGAGTAGATATAATTTAAAATTATTTTTATGTACATACTTGAAACATGAAAGTTTGATAAGGCTCAAAAGTTGGGAAGTATTTAGTTTCTATTTGATTGTTCTGTTTGGTGATGTTAGGCAAGACTGAAATGTTAGGCACCTTGCTTATCTTTAGTTGATTTGAAAAGTACTTTGAGGTCTCTGGGGGAAAGTACTGTATTATGTATCCCTAATAATTTTATAACCATCTGTTTTGCATTAGTAGCTATATATATGATCAGTCAGCGAAGACTGAGAGCAAAGGACGATGTTGATATCCAAGCCAGTTAATCAGATATGAGAAAACAGAGGAGTATGCTTGCCATAGAGTTGGTAGAACTTCTTTTTTCAGTAGATTTTGGTAGTCAGGGCAAGCAAACAGCTAATAATATTTTTAAAGAGGTGTCAAACCTTCTTCCTCTAATGATTTGTTTCTCAGTGTAGCAGGGATTTATAGATGTGAGGATATATACTTGTGAACTTTGCTATGCAGCTTCTCTGGCCCTTCCTACCTGTTGATGATGATTTAGTGTAACACATTTGCAGTAATAAAGTTACTAATCTGTTGCTTTCTGCATTTTTACATGGCCTGTGATTAATTTAATATATTAAGCTGTTTGGTTTTTTGTTCGTTGTTTTGTTTTTTTTTTTTCACTTAATTTAGATGGCTACCATGCTTTTGCTTCCTAAATGTGTTTTCCTTGCACCTGCTACTAATACAGGTGGTGATTCAACTCATGGAATAAAGTTCAGTTATTCATGAAGAATAAGCTTCCTTGCTGTACCTCTGAAACTGGGATCGCTGCAAGAATAATTGGTCGTTCTTCATTTGTCCTGTTGAAAAACTACTTAAACATAATTTCTCAGAAGCTGCCAAGGTTTTAGCTTCAGCTGGTGTCACATAGAATCATAGAATCGTTAGGGTTGGAAAGGACCTTAAGATCATCTAGTTCCAACCCCCTGCCGCAGGCAGGGACACCTCACACTAAACCATGCCACCCAAGGCTCTGTCCAACCTGGCCTTGAACACTGCCAGGGATGGAGC
>JBCJKH010044047.1:0-39360 GCA_039877255.1 Loriculus beryllinus
CCACCCCCCCCCCCCCCCCCCCCCCAACAAAAGAAACAAAAAACACCACCACACATACCAGAAGGAGCTCAGAGGTTGTTGGGGCACCAGACTGAGCAGCTGAGTCGTCCTAAGATCTGTCTGCTGTCACTGGAGACAGAGGATGAGTTAGAAAGGACATCACTGCCAAATGCTAATTCAGATCTTAGGTGAGCCAGAGAACTACTTTTCTAACTAGGCACTTCAGTTTCAGCCACAAAACCTGTATACCAAAGAATTCTCTATCCTCCTCAAACCATTAAAAATACTTTAGTGGAAGACCTAAACTTAACACATTACAAATGCTCAGGGCTTTATTACTGTAAGAAAAAGCACCTCTTTGTCCAAGCCACAAGAAACAGAGAGTATTGTATGCATTTACAATGACATGAGATTAGAGCTAAGAAGCTGGGAAATTCACTTGCAGGGTTCAGGCAACTCTGAAGCAATTTAGAGCTACACTATGCGTGTTTTAACATACATTTGCTTTGCTTCTTACAGAAACTAGTTCAAGTGTCCACTGAAATGGTAAGCAAAGGTCACATTAAAAATGTGGCATTTCTGGACTTTATTTAAGGTAGCCTCCAGCAATCTCTCTCCCTGATTAGGCATGTAGCTGCTACAGCAAAGCAAAAGCAAAGGGGAAATTTGAGTCACGCATTAGCAATGGGTTGGCCTTTACTGTGAATATTGTGAGCACAATTATCAGCAGGAAGTAGTTTTAAAAACAGGCAGTTGTTTCCAAACTCTTTTTCAGAGTTGGAACAGTTCAGGAGAACATACAACAACAGCTGAAACCAGCAGATAATACCTAATATGTATTCAGAAATTATACAATCATAAGATAAATGTTTTGAGGCTGAAAGAAAAGAGTGATAACTTCACGTAGAGAGACTGCTAGCACATGGAAAAGTTCTCTCAAAGGGGTAGAAAGCTACTGATATTATAGATATACACATACAAAATAACAGGACATAAACACAGGGAGACAGGTTATAAATGTGCCCAATTAAAAAAAAAAAAAAAAAGAAAAAAAAAGGGGAAAAAAAGAGGAAAAAAAGGGGGGGGGAAGGGAAAAAAAAAAAAAAAGGCATGAACAATTTCAATTGCTTTTCCTTTCCCGTTCATTCTTTAAGCTGATTTCACCAAAGGTAAGCAATGACTGTCCATCACTACAAACTTTTAAATCAAAATGAGAAGAGTCTAAAGGCTTTACTTCAAAAGATTTAATTCAAGGGAATCCTTTGGCCAACGTGATGCAAAAGGTCAGACTGAGTGGCCAGAACACAACCTTTCTGCCTTTATAATCTGGTAATCTGTGGATAATGTGAGAACACCATGAATCACCGCAATAATGGTCTCATTCTCAGCAACAGAAGAAACAAATGTTCATGATGAAATGAATAGTATCAGAAACTTAAATCCCAAAATACCAAAACAAGCGTGCATTTGTATTTCACATAGACCTACATTTTACATATTCCAGCAGCCTTAAAATACTTATATGAAGCAAAATCCCCTTGGTTTTCAGCATTAACATTTAGCAGGGGGCAAAACTGCCACTTCCAAATATATTTGCCAGTATATTTGCAAATATAAAGATGCAGGAATAAATTGTGGAAGATGCTTTTAAAATAACAGCTGTCATTTACAACAGAGTCATTTCACCTCCTAATATACAAATATATAAATCCTGATTTAAATGTCTGATAATTTACTACTCTCAGGAAGCCTTCAAGTATTATTTCATGCAGCACTGAGAGGACAGTCTCGTATTTATATCAGTTAGTTTTCCTCTGTTACCCTCAAAATGGTTTTGGTATGATTTGTTTTGGTTTTTTTTTTTACTTATTTTTACAAGCTTACTACAAAATCAGCCATACACCAGAAAGAGGACTAATGCCAAGGAATGTTGACTGCAAGCACTCAGGAGAAATCTGACATCTTTAAGAGCCATGCTGTCCACTAATGAAGCGTCACCTTTTTACAGTCGAAGCAAAAATGCTTTCTGTTTCTAACACAAAAAGCAGAGCCATTAAACATATAAAATATTTAAGCATAAAGTCACACTCTGTACTCAACAACAGCAAACCAGCTGGCTGCAAACAAAAAAGCAAAGCTTAATAGGAAAGCTGACTGAAAA
Source organism: Loriculus beryllinus (assembly GCA_039877255.1). Taxonomy (NCBI): domain Eukaryota; kingdom Metazoa; phylum Chordata; class Aves; order Psittaciformes; family Psittacidae; genus Loriculus; species Loriculus beryllinus. The sequence goes on from JBCJKH010044047.1 coordinate 2,162, forward strand.
GCAAAACTAATTTCTGCATATTAAACCAACTTTTTTTTCAAGTCCTAAATGAAACAAAATAATTGCAATTTCAACATTAGGGTTCTGTATAAGCTACATAAGAGATGGAAATTTCCCAGAAGCACTTACAGTAACAAACACAGAGATAAGACAAAAGGGAGGGTGGACATAGAAGTGGAGTCATATCAGGGTGAAAAACTAGTGACAGCATTTGGCTGTCCCTGAACCCAGTTTTTCCCCCTTGCAGATCAATACCCAATTCACAAATGTCTCTTCCCATATTTTCATACACCAAGTGACTTCTGATTATGACTTACTATGATCATCTCTCTGCTGCTTTACAAACTTACAAATCATTTTAATTAGCAATTAACTAAAAGTGACAGCACTAATTGTTTAAAGTAAACACTTCTCAGCAACACCGAACTAAAATTATTAGAAAATAAAAACCAAAACCAACTCTTTCGTAGAAAACTCATTTCTGATGCCCCTAACAAAAGCTTTGCCTTGAGGCTGAAATCCTATGGAACCAAAGTCTCTTAAGTTTGCAATTTTGTCTGTACACAGTCCACATAGCACAAGTCACACTCACATATATAAACAAAAACCAGCATTTAACAAATAGAACTGGTAAGCACAAATGCCAATTTTATAAAAGGCTGTCTTCATTTATGTGTACACTAATGCATGATTAAGTAAAAAGGGCATTTTGGTACATCCTCTTTTGCACACAGCTGCATTCTTAAAACTCTTCCCTAAAACTACTTTTTTCTCAACTCTGTATTCTAAAATCCTCAGCTAAGAACAAAAGGCAGTGCCACACTCCTTCTCCAGGTAAATCGGGATGTTTCTCTAGTAGTTCCCTTTGAGCACATGCACTGTCACCATCTTCATACTTCAGACAAAGTTTTCAGCAGTAACTCACAGAGTCATAGAATGGTTTGGGTTGGAAGGGACCTCAAAGATCATCCACTTCCAACCCCTGCCACTGGCAAGGACACCTCCCACTAGACCAGGATGCTCAAAACCCCATCCGGCCTGACCTTGAACACTGCCAGAGATGGGGCATTCAGCACTGTACAACCACTTAGGCAGATTATTAAAAACGAAGACGGGCATTCTGGGCTGCATTCAGCCTGCCTGATTTCATGGCATTAACTGAAAGTGTTAGAAATCCAGTGTTTTGGTTTTTCACCTAAATTCTGAATTAGCCTTTGATCTGAGTTCTCCCCTCCTCTATCTCCAGTGACTGTACACCGTAGTCTAGGGCACCTGGGCTGTTGACTGGCGCCATAGCCAGTTAGACAGGATGGATCCAACTCTGAAAGCTACATTAGCCTCCAAAATCCCCAGTGCACACGCAGTTCAGCATTTACTAAATTAATGCTGCAGCTTTTCTTCATAATTGCGTTCAGAAGCATTCCCATTTAGAGGTACATTTTCAAAAGCATACCAGCTGAATACAGCTGAATATGCAGCGAGTGCTCAGCACTTCTGAAAATGCTGCCCTGAGAGAGTACAGTCTTCAAAGGACTGGGGCTAGGCTGTACTCCTAGTGTTACTGACTTCAAGTAAATAATCGGCTTTGAGGGATATTGCAAAGTATTTACATACTCACATGTAAATTTAACACAGTAGAACACAACAAAAAAAAAAGTAAAAAAATGTAAAAAAAAAACAAACCACATTTTTTTTCTTCCCAAAACGCTTGTATAGTTAACTTGCAATTATTCAGTATATCAAGATGGATCAAATATGCAAAGAATATTTGTACTAAGCTACTGAAAGAATGATCTAGTTAGCATATTTGCATTGAGAAAAGAAAATTTAAGCATAGAATGAAAATGTAAATATTAATTTAAAAGTTTTGAGGCATAAGGTTAATCTTCAACCGGGATGATGTGACCGTGTCTAAATAACAGTTGGCTATGTTCAAACAAAAGTCTCCGAACAAGAATGAGAGACCCCCTCCACCGAACAGTAAATTGAACAAGCACTGGTGAGGGAAAACAAGAGGTTGCTAGGAGAAGCAAGGTTTAAGGAAGAACTTAAAAGAAGAGCTGGGTTGGCAGACAAGAATGGGGAGAGAGGCACCAGGAAAGGAGCAAAGCTCAAGCTGCAAAGGAAAAAGAAACCAGAGTAAATAGTAAAATCACCGCAGAAAACATTCTGTGTCTGAAAAGAGTTCAAACACAAACAGGTATGAAACTGCACAGTCCAAAAATCTGCCCAGAATGACCATTTCATAGCAAACTGGGCATGAAAAAAATGCAAGTGTAAAGGAGAACACCAATTGTAAAGATTTAAGTAAACGTAAAGGAGTTCAGTTCTCTCTTTTCCCTCCGTACAAAGTCTGTAAGCGTTATGACTTGCACCGACAGTGAAAGAAAAGTTTCACAAAACTCAGAGTTACAAATCTGCAAGAACTATTCTGAGATGACAACTGGGTATTCAGCATGGCAGCACCACACATTTAGAAATGTGAAGAAGCTGATTAGAGAGAACCAGAAGCAGAGAAAAATCACTGCTGTCTTACAGGTGGCAAAGGAAAACCAGCACTGTCATGAGCCTGGTACTCTGCTTTTCATAAAACTCCAAATGGGGGAAGAGGGAATACAAGACACACCACCAACAAAAACCACAACAAAACAACAACAAAAGAACCCCATACAAAACAAATAAACCAGAACAATCTCAGCCCTGAACTGGCTTCCTGCCCATTACCAGCCCCATTCCTGGGCTGCTATTTGTGCAGCAACGTAGCAAACCAGCCTAGGGAACTGTCTAAATTCTAAAATAAATTTTTTTTTCTTTTCCTTTTTTATGTCCCAGTTTTCAACTGGATTAACTCTCCACTTCACATGCAACTGCACAAACACCTGGGCTGATAGAAGGCAAGGGACGGACTGGGGGAGGACTGTGCAGGCAAGGACAAAGCAAGACAACTTCTTTCTGAAGCCATGCCAGCTCATACTGGCTTAAAGCATTCATCAAAACTAGAGCCTGAGACAATCTCTCTGTCACTCATCCCACCTTCTCAAATTCCTCTTTAAAGTAACATTGTTTGCAGAGTTCTCCCTAGTTTGTTTCCAAACACAAAGACCTACCTTATCTGAAAGAGAAACCTTAAAATAAATAAATACGGAACAAAGCCTGCAGAATAACTGCTTTATAGTCAACCAAAATCTTATAAAACTGGTAACACCTTCCTTGTTTTAAGTACATACATAGCTCCTGTGTGAAACTTCATTACAGTACAGCTCTGGTTTACCCACAGTGAACACCCAGCTATCCTTTCAAAAAGTAGCATTATAGTGCTCAATTAAACCAGACCAAAACCAAATTCTGTAGCTACAGAATATTTACATTTTTCCATGATAGAAGGTAAGCTCTACATCCCTACTTTCATGCTAACGCACTGGTATTAAGTGCTCCTTGGAGAATTCTCTCAAACAGACCTTTGCTGGGATGGGAGCACAGCAGCTGCTGGACCCAGCACTGGGTCATGGCAAGAATTCACACAGAAACTCAGATGCTGCTTTCCTGCCAGTATCAGTGAACTTGATTTACCCATGCACAGGCATTATCTAATATCTTACATGTAAAACAGTGCCACTCATTAGAAAGTTTGACACTAGAGCCTTTGTTTTGAGGAAAACAAAGAAAATGAATTGCATCCCTGCTATTCTGAGGCCTTTGGCGGGAAGTACAATAATCAGATGTGTTAAATTTCGCCTTCTCAAAGGCCTTTAAGAGATTCATATCAGCATATGTCACATTACACAATGACAGAATAAAGCCTTCTGTATCAGATGCCTGTAGGCACATAACTGTATAAACCTCTTTTTTACCTTGAACTGGATACTTACCACCATGCACAAAAGAGAGCCCTTGCCTTCAGATAGCAGGCACTTAAGGAGTATCTGTTCCCCAATTCCTGTCGATGAGAAAACCTCACCTCTGCAGGCGGGAAAGTTCTCTACATTTCCACCCACCTTCACACCCACAGCACCCCATAGGAAAATACTGGGTATAATGGATTTATGGATGTAGCTGGCTCTCTCCCGGGGCGAGGGCTGAGCAACACTTCCACAAATGCTACCAAACTGTTAATTGCTAGTCTTACAGTAACCAAAGCAAGTTTGATTAAAGGCATTACAGTAACTGACAAGCTGAAACACAATACGGAGCTGAAAACTGGGCACTTTGGACTAGTTCATCAGCAGTGCTTGGAAGTTAGGACAACACACCACTTACACACTGGTTGAATTCCTCAAAGCAGCCAAGTTCAGTCATTCTCAATAAATTAATAGGAAAACATGGAGCTAAACTGATGTACTGCATTCACTGCATAGAAAAATCCCGTGTAGAAAAAACCCCATGCATCTACTTTAAGAAATGCCTACTATAAACATAAAAAAAAGGATGTCTACATGTTCACTGTAGAAGAAACCTACATACATCATACCAGCAAAAAGGTATACAGAATTTTATTTTTATTAAAAAGAGTTGCATTTTCTAACCTGGGCCTGTTTTATGATACATAAATAGGAACTTCTCCCAAATGAGTTATTATGAGTTAATAAAGCATTTTACCACATGTAGAACAATGCACCTTGCACAGGCTACGTTTTAGAGTACCACTGCAAGACTGTTCAAGGGAGATTTATTTAGCAGTATGGATTAGATAACTAGAGAGTAGCTATTTAGTAGTATGGGAGGTCCATTACCTCCTTGGAAAGCTTTCCAGGTATCTTGGGATATGGTAAGAGAAGCAACTGAGTTAGCATGTTTGAATTTACCAACCTGTGGACATGACACAATATGCAGTCATGTCTTCACTTCCACTTTACAGCCATGCTCAAAAGAGGTATTACCGTTAGCTGTCACTGGGAAGGCGAGAAAATACATTTAATCCCTGAGAGCCCAATTGAATGAGGCTCAAGAAGAATTTTACAAAAAAAAAGAAAAGAGAAGACAATAAAAAGAAAAAAGAACTGCAATAGCTTTTAAACTTTAAAAATATCAAACACCAATTTTAAAAACCTTTCAGGGCTAGAGACAAGTGATGCATCATACTTTGAAATGAATACAATTCTCAACATGGCACATTCCCTTTCAAGGGCATAATATGCTGTATTTTCAATTTAAAACAAATTTATGTTTTGGAAAGAACTGCCCCTAGAAAAAGATTAAATTTGGTCCTTGAACAAGTATAATACAGCAGGTGGAGGGAGGAGTCTACTGGCATGGAAGAGATGACATATCTCAGATTTGAAGGTAGCTAACTTTTCAGAGTTCCATTACAAGAATAAATCTTTGAGATGATCTATTGAGAAGGGAAAACACAAAGTGTATCAAATGCGTGTGGCTGTATTTCATCTATATGAAAGGGTGGGAAATATATGCTTCCCTTTGGGAATCAGTTTTTCCCAAGAAATTGAAAAGCATAGCCCAGAGGGACTTCAGGCTGTGCCTTAGGACACTAGGTTTCTGTTTCCATTTTTGCCAGTGCCACACAAAAAGCATTTAATCATTCTTGACCATGTTTTTAAGTTTTCCCATTCTTGGTAAAATGCTGTGAAATCTTCCAACTACTTTACTGTCATAATACACATCTGACTCTGGGGTTCTCAAGTCTCTCCACAGGGTCAGAGAAACAAGCTTTCAAATGTATTTCAGCTGTAATGTCCCAGTAGGTAACTAACATCACAGTTACCAACTATTTTTCAGACCATCTCTTTGACTTTGAAAGACCCAAGCTATACCCCATCCTAATGCAACATCCTGCTGTAACTAGTGAGTTTGATATGCAAACCAACATAGAAATTTGTCCCCTCGTGCAAAATATGCAAAAGGGTTTAAGATCTAAGTTACATCCTGAGATCCTTATAATAAAAAGAAATGCAATGCATATCACAGATTGAGTCCACCCTTTCAAGTATGCCAGTCCTAATTTTCATGCCTCTATTATCCAAAACACATAGCTAAGAAGCTGTTAAAACAACTTTAAAATCCTTTATTCAGTTTAATATTTAATTCAATTTTGCATCAATTTGCTCTAAAAGCATGCTGTAAATACACTTAGCACTTCATTGTTAAAATTATAAAGCAAGCATCAACTCCTTGTTTACTGGTTACTCATCTTTATGAAGGAATTCTTAAGAAGCAAAAGGAAAGCCCTTTATTGGGGTGAGGCACGTGAAGGAAAAGGAGGGTAGGAAGGGGTCAGAATTCACACATGACATCTTACTGAAAACTCAGGTCTTCGGTAAGCAATTTGCTGCAATTCTTCACTTGTCAGGGATTCTGCAATTCTGCTGGCATTACTGTCAGGATTTCCTTTACTTAAGTAGGAACTCCCAAAGCATCTGAAGACAATGTTGCACGGCATCAGTTAGTAAACACACTGAAGTTAATATCCTTGCAAATTGCATTTCTCACATTCTTAAAAGTTAACAACCTTCATTAAATGGATTTAATCAAGATGGAGAAAGAGGAATATTTTCCTGAAGTGTCATTTTAAACTTTTATCCCTGTATTATCTTCTTTTGAATGCTGTAGCAATGGCAAGCACTTATCTCACATCTCTCTTACAGCACAGAGACTGCTTCATTATCCGTTTTTAAGAAGCTCTAAACTTATCTCAGCTGCTGGAATTCTTCATGAGAGAAAGAAGAAAAAAAAAAAATCAGTAACAACATACATATCATCTGCCTCTGGGAAAACAAAAGCTGCCCGTGATATGCTGGGAAAGATCTCTTTAGACTTATTTCACACAGCCTTGCTATAGTTCTACTGTAACCTAGCAGCGTAATTTCAAGTAACGCTCTGCAATGTGCTGATGGCAAAGCTCCTAAAATACAGCTCTGCTCTGAACAACCACTGAGAATGCTATTGTGGGTCTCGTGTTTACAGCTGCTCACTGATGGTGTCGTATTTGCAAAGCTGTCAAGAAAGATGATAACTTTGTTCCCAGCACTGAGATTTATAAATTCAGCTTAGGATTCTGATAGCAAGCTCAGTACACTACCAGAGCTAGTGAGCCTGCAGAACGTGCTCCTCTTCACAATTGTAACTGAGAACTCAAAGAGGTTTGGCCAATATACTTGGAAAAGCACATTCCAGGGCCTTAGCAAAATCAAATAGGAGTAGTATGTAGAACAAGACTCCTGCACTGTGGGAGGCAGCACTACAGATGCACATGGGACACAAACATACCTACATCATACTACTGCCTTCATGAGCGAGTCATTTTCCTTCCCTCCTATGCCTCAGTTTCTATGACAAGAAGATGGGCACTGTAATACTGATCTTCTCTATAAAATGGTGTCAATTCTACACTTCCATCACCAGGACATTCAGCTAGCAGGAAGCAAACTGGAGTTAACAGTTCTGCTGCGAGAACTGTACATACTAGAATATAACCATATATGATATATATAAAATATATTAAGGAAAAAAAAGAAACTGAAATAACCTGAGAGAAAAAAGCTGAACTAGGTATATAATATACACACACACCCCACACACAGCCCCCCCGCCCCCCAAAGCCTGGAGATTCACCTACAAAAGCTTCTACTTGTTTGCTCTTCTCCCGGCCCTACAATACTTGCATTTCAGATTGCACAGCAACAACAGCTTCAGAAAGAGAACAGGCAGGGTTCAGTCCTGATTACCTTCTCTGTTTTTAAATCCCCTTACAGAAGTGAATCTGGGTTTTTCACGTCAGGAAGAGGCTTTAGTCACCAGCCACAGGGGAAAAATAGGAAAAAAAACGACAAAACCAAACCAAACCAAACCAAAACCAAAACCAAACCAAACCACACAAAACCACCCAACACCCTATATATACAAATAAGATAATCAATGAGCACCTGTCCCTGTATCCTCCCCATCAGAAGACTCATTGCTCATTACAGAGCACTGGCTAACCAGTTAAACTGCCAAGTGCCAGTTCAGCTGCACCCCTGAGTAAAGTGTTACCTGACCTATCAGATCTTTACATGGCACCTGAACCAACACAGGATCGGAAGAAACCGGCTCTGCGGTGAAAGCTGCCTATCTTGACTTCAACAAAGCTGAAGCTATGGTGTGCCATGGTGTTCTTAAAGCCAAATTGTTGGGACATAATGGTTTGGCCTGCTGGCCTAGGAGGTATGCATAAAATTGCCTAGACTGCCAAGTTTAAAGGGCTGTGATTAAGAGTACAAAGTTCAACAAGGAGACAGTTACTGTAGGCGTCCCTCAGGGGCAATGCTGTCTCAATCAGAAATGAGACATCAAGGCAGAAGGCACCCTGGGCAAGTGTGTAGATGACACTAAGCTAGGGGAGCAGTCAATACATCAGAAGGTGAGGCTGCCGCTCAGAGGCATCTCAGCAAGTTGGAGAACCAGGCTAACAGGAGCTGCATCTGTCTTTGAACTTCTTCAAGTCTCACACCTGAGAGAGTAACCCCCTGCTACAAGTACAGCTGCAAATGACCAGCTAAGGAACAGTTGTACAAAAGGAGCTGGAAGTGCCAAGCAGTGGTCAGTAGCATGCTCTTGCAAACATGTACTGAGCTGTGTTAGCAGAAATGCAGCCAGCAGCAGAAGTGGTTATTCCCTTCTATTCACTACCTACGAGGCTGCATCTGGAAAGCCATGTGCAAGTCTAGGCTTTTAAGTACACTTAAGTGTACACTCTGAGTGGCTGCAGTGGAGGGCCACTGAGATAGCTGAGGGGCTGGAACATGTGATATATAAGGAAAACCTGAGAGAGCTGGGCTTGTTCTTCCTGGAGAAGAGATGCTTCAGGGGAGATCTAATGCTGTCTTTACCTAATGAGCAGGTATAGAGAATATGGAGCCAAATCCTTCTCAGACACACAACAGAACAAAAAGCAACACATGCAAGCTGCAGCAAGAGAAAATCTGATATTAGGGAAAAAAAAAAAAGAAAAAAAAAATAAAGAAAATATGAAGGTAGTAAAACCCAGAGAAAGTATGACATGTCCATTGCCAAAGACAACCAACACTCAACAGAGTAGGGCTTCGGCAACCTACTGAGCAGGTGAGCAGGGAAGTGGGCAAAGTACTTCCAACCTAACTTATTCTACAATCCTACACAGGGCACAGGCTTTCTGGATTGTTTCCCAAGTGTTTCATCACCTTCTGATACACTGCCTATATAAACACTTCCTTGTACGTACGACATCTTTGACTGCTGGAGAGCTGGTAGAAAATGCTCTGTATTCTCATTCTCCAATCCTAGAACCTGTCAGTAGGGATGACTGACTGCTGGGATGAAACACTTCTGTCAAGATACTTCTCCCTCTCACCCTCCAGCTTTTTTTTTTTTTGATGCCATCCTCGTATTTTGGATGCTACCTCTCAGCAGCATTCCTGGCTCCCGATTGTGCTCCCAACTTTTCCAGTTGCAATAGGAGGAAAGCAACCAGTTCACAGCTCTGCTGGGAGGGCTGCCAACACTATCAGCAAAAACCAAGGACTGAAGCATTCTCTTGTTTCATCATTGAATGACTATGAGAAACAGCTGAGACACTGAAGCCACCAGTTCAAAGACTGAGGAATGAGTAAAACAGCAACCAATACTTGAGTTGCTTTCTCCTGCCACAGTAAGATCTTCACGTCTAAGTGGAAGATAATAAATACTAAGCTGAACATTGACAAAAGTATTTTCCAACTTAAAAACTAGAATCCGAATATGCTGGAAATACTTATTGGCAATGAACTGGGTCCTCCAGATGTGACAAGAATGCAGTGATTTGGGACTCCCTCAGAGACAGCAGCACAGATGCAGTCCATCTGTTGCATTCTCTAGAAGACTGATCCTTTAAGGACCAGGAATTTTTACACAAAAAAGAAAATTCAACTTAGATTCTGTAAAAATTAGCAGCACTCATGTGGGAAAACCAAACTTTCAACTCCAGATAAACGCAAAGCACAGCATTCTCTGATTTCAGGTACTGAGGCACAACAGCTGAAACCTCCAGATGTCTCTTTAAAAGAAGACTTCTTCAGTTATGACTTACATTATTTTACATTTCTTTCCTTCTTTCCCTGGAGATTGAGGATGGCCCAAAGGTGATTTCAATGGCAAATTTCAAAATAAGCATTCTTAATTCAGACATCACAGCTGTTTTACCCAACAGGAAAAGTGGCAAGAAAGCATCTATAATCTCACAACCTTTGGAGTTGAATAGGCAGAACTTCATTACCCTGTCTCCAAGGCTTCATTAGGGAGGGGAAACAAACAAATAAGTGTAGTTCTAAAGCAAGTTAGCTTGAAGAGGACAAAATCCTTGCAAAGCAAGGATGCACTGGTGCTTTCTCAGGTACTAGCAAGGTCAGGTAAACTGTGAAATTTTCTCCAGTCTAACTTGAAACACCAGCTTTTGTTTGTTCTAGAATGGTGCCAAACATTACAGTACCTGAAATGATAACAACTTTGTCTCCCCTTGGAAAGTGCAAGGCCAAAAGTCCCTCCGCAAGCATAATAAGTTGTTAAAAGGACCAATTATAGAAGAAAAAAAACCTGTAAAACAGATAAATTGGGAAATTCTCCTGACAGTAAGACAAAAGCAATATTTGGAGTTCTGGCTTTTATGTAATAAAGACGTTCACATTTCAGTTAGTACATATCATGTTGCTGAATGTGCATTTTTACTGCACAATTTTCTCTTGATATTAAAAAGATTAGAGCATAAATTAGACAAAATTTTTGTTCATATTAAAAAGCTTTACTTTTTCCAGTCCATATATTTCCCTTTCAAAATTTGCTTTCCATCATGAGTAGTTCATATATAATAACATAAAATACATTGTTTGCCATTCCTGCCGGCTTACCAATACAAAAGGAATCTGAAGAGCACACCGATTTCTATTCCCTGCTAAGACTTTTTTTTGGCAGACAGACTGCTCCTTCATTGAAGAAAGTTACGTATCTCCATTTAAAAATACTGATTAGCAAATCTCATAGCACTTTAACAACACATGTAGTCAAAACATCACTGAGACTACTGTGTTTTTCCCGAACTTGAAGGATGTTGAAAACTTAAATGTTCCACTTACAGCTGATCTAAAGATGAGAGAGCCACAATTTATGTTTTATTGTCAAATGTTTAAAGGATTAAATCTAAATAAAATATATAATACACAAGCTTCAAAGCACAGGCTATCTTCAACATCTTATTTCTAATTAGCAAGTCAAAGTGAAGAAGGCATGAGGAACATTTGGCTTCAAAAGCAAAGCTCTGGAAGAAATCAAAATTTTGGTTGGTTTGGGTCTTATTTAGGGCTGCTATTTTCCCAGACTTCTGAAAATAAGTAAGATGGAAAGATTATTTTCTCTCTCTCTCAAAGGGGGGAAAATAGCAGACATACCACCATGTGACTATTATATCATTTGTACTTACAACAATACTGAGCCAGTCTGGGAGTTAAAAGACATTTTCTTTTGCCTTCAAGGAAGGACATGGACTTGCCATGAAGACAGGCTAACAGTGAAAAGGTTAGAAGAGGCCCAGCTCACAATTTTACTTGGCACAAGATTACAAAATACTGAAAACCTTCCACTGAGAAGCATTTCCAGTATGAAGATTCCCTAGGAAGACTGTACCATGCACCCAAAAAATCCTAGAGACAAACATCTGAAGAAACAAGACAGCTCTTAAGAAGTACTTTTACCAATTTTTAAAAGGCTTATACTTTATTAGGAAATAAGAAATCATTATCAAGACCACTTTCAAGATATGAGGACATGCCAGGTATGAGAATGAATCCTGTTTTTCCAAAACAAATTTGAAAGGTAATGTTGTTCCTCTGATATACCTTCACTTTGTTCTTATGACATCAAAAACTGCAAGACAAAAAAAGCTGCATTAAGAGACTTCAGAATATGATGAAAGCAGACACAGCTTTAGAAGAACTGAAGCTAAAATAACATTTGCAGATAGCAAGCATAAGAAGTGCTTATAGGTCTCAACGCAGTGGCTTTTATTCACCCTATTTTGCATTACTGATCTTAATTAAACTAATAATGTGAATTTGTCTTCTAAGGCAGCATTCTTACTGCATTAAAATGCAAATACACAATCTTCAAAATGATTTTAATGATGGAGAGCATTTAATTTTCTAATTGACTTCTAAAATATTAAAATGCAGACAACATTAGTGACTGCTACAAGCAGGAATATTTTTCGGTGACCGGATTAAAAGCATCAGTGATAACTGATCGTATTTGCTATCAGGATTTACTTAAACAAACCATCAGGTAACGCTTTTTCCTTTTTTCCTCTTTTTTTTTTTTCTTTTCTTAAGGGAGGGGTGGGCGTGCAGGGAAGGAAGGGGAAATGCCTCCTCCACATCCCACACCACATCCAGCATATCCTCCGACAAAAGCAAGAATGTGCTACACAATGACCAGCTGTACCACACTGTTTTTCATTTAGCAGGGGTTTGCAACATCTTGGCTCCCATCAGGTCAAAACACCACCCAGTTAAAATGCTGGGTTTGCTGACATAAGCACCAAAACTTAGATGCAAAGATAAACTTCTGAATTAAGCAGAGAGCCAACCTAATTATTTCCTCTTTTAAACAAGCTTTAAGAAGATTGTTAAATATTTATTTTCACAAGCATGCAAGGATCACTGAAGGTCAAAGACATAAGAGGTGTGATCCCCTTCCTTATCGTACCTCCTTTGTATTTATTTCACTGGAAGCAGGCGTCTCTGCCATCACATTTCCCTCCCCTCATCCATCACCCAGAACTTATTGTGCCTTTGTTCCCCTTATTAGTTCCCATGTCTCTGCCACCATGCTTCAGAGCATCACCTCCTCTCAGTGCTGCTGGTAAGCAAGGGCCGCCCTTCATATTTCTAAACCCAGTATCATCAATACCATTGTAGCTCTCCTGTTCCTTTCCTTTTTTCATCTTTACCATGAGAATGTCTCATCAGTTCAGAAACCCCAAAGTGGAAACTAAGAGGACAGACTGTGCAATTAATTTTATTATTTTACTTAATGCATGCAATAACAGACACTATTACATGCATTAAAAATCCGTCTCAGATGCTTCTGATGTAACTATTTCTGTGTTAAACAAGGCCCAACAGGGTGATGGAGCACAGAACTGACAAACAGTAAACACTTCTACCTGCCTATAATGTAATTCAAGCCTGCAGCAACAAAGGCTTCAGTGGACCTAATCCAGAAGCCTATAAAGCCTATCCCTTCCTTTCAAAGCCAGACCATGACGTCCAGTTTTGTTCCAACACAAAGGTATGATGGGCAAGGACAAAGGATCCCCAAAATTAAAAACGATCTAGGTGCAACAGCTCTATTGAGTGCAAATCCCATGGTTTTCAGCAGTCGTAAACATCCATGTGCTTTAAGAACTGCCTGAAGAGAGGCCTGAAACACTTCTATAAAGCAATAAAGTATTTCTGAAGTCGCATTTCAGAAGAGGATTATCTTGACCTTTACTGCTCAAAGTTTCCCTTAAACGAAAAAAAACCAAGCAGATCTATCAAAACCAGCCAAAATCTGTAATCTTGATAGGCCACCCTGTGACCCTGTCCCCCAGTCTCTCTACAGATACTTTGTTTAATGCTCCATTATCAAAAAGCTGACAATTTGAGGCACCTGCTGGGTAGCTTCTTCCTGAGGAGAAAAAAACTGGTCACACCTCTACACAAAAGCTGGCAAGAATTTCATCAGCAAATTCAAGGGAGAGGGATCACATCTCTCCTTGCCAGCACCAGAGGTCAAATACTATTTTATCCTGAGTTAGTAACAAGTTAACAGAAAAGCAGATTTTTCAGAGTGAACAATTCTTAAACAAAATATCAGCCTGAACACACACACACATGCACAAAATTACAGTCCTCCTGCCTCTTCTGGATGATATATTTAGAAATCCTATTAGCTGAAGAGATCAACATTCTTATCTGAATTTCCAGGATGCTGTAACACGCAAAATTAGAGCGGCTCTCTTAAGTGGGTCAATTATCACTACTGCACTTGCAGCAGCTTTCCCCCTCCCTCCTTGCAGCATCTATAATGGGCATTTAGCACAAGCATTTAACAGTAAGATGCTGAGTTGACACACACCATAATGTATAGTTCCTTTCCCTTTTATATTTTCAGACTCTTAAAAGAACAAAGAAAATCACCCAAATACAGAATATCCACATTAAATTATGGTCTCCCTGGGGAAAGCTTCAATGACTTTCAGGAAGAAGGTACCTTATGGGATAATGTTAGTCAGAAACCACACTCAGTATTTTCCTGCCACATCTGAGTCATGAACAAGTAAGGTTTATGGCTTTCATCCCCAAAGAACAAGAGGAGAACCTGAGGGCCATCAACCATCTCCCCAGCTCTGTGCCCGAGGTGCTCAGCCATCATACAACCAGTTTGAAAGGCTTCCAGTTATTTTGTTCTCAAAAAGGAATTCTCTCTAAAAAACCCTGCAAACCACCAGACACAAGTGGAAAAATCCAGGTATTCAGCACTATACTTCAGATACTTCAAAAGCATCCATAGTGATCTGACAGACATGACACAGGACCTAGAGAAACACAGGGCTCTTCCGCAATACAGCTGGAGTGGAAACACCTCATTTCCTCAGCAACATACTTGCTTTATACGTATCTCTTTCTATGGCAAAAAAAGCATGAGGCAGTACTGCGAGTGAAAAAATCATGCGATTCATCTTCACCCTGTGGAAAAGGGGACTGGATGTGCAGGCTTCAGGTCATGAGCCCTGCTGCTGAAATTCAGCAGTCCCAACCCTGACTGGAGGAGAGGTGACAGGGAGAAATTAAGGTGAGAAATTAAACTTCTATTGCTGTGTGTGGCTGCCCTCTTCCCTACATCTCCAACATTATTCCTATTTGGTACTACAGGAGAAGAATGACACAAGCCAAGTATTACCAAACGCATGAACTATTTGGAAAGAGATGTAAATAACATGGGGCAACAACAGCCGCACCCTATTTAAGACGGCAAGTTTTCATTAATAGGTTGAAACTCTCCCAGCTAAAAATGCATCCACTCAAAAGCACACTGATTTTAAAACTTCATTTTGCAATGAAGCAGACAGGCTTTTGCAAGACTTCTAGTCCAAGCAAATGCGTTCTTAGGAAGCATTTCTACAGAGAGGGTGGTTAAACACTTCATAGAGAGGTGGTTGATGCCCAAAGCCTATCAGTGTTTAAGAGGCATTTGGACAATGCCCTTAATAGCATGCTTTCTTTGACTTTTGGTCAGCCCTGAAGTGTTCAGGTAGTTGGACTAGATGATCACTATAGGTCCTTTCCAATTAAAGATATTCTATTGGATTAAACTTTCTATGAAATAACATGTAAGAGTTGGCATAATTTACTATACACACAAATGCAAAACAAAACAAAGACGTGAAATGAAGTTATTTTCTTTTGTACACATACATACTTTAACTGTGCAGCT
This sequence comes from Loriculus beryllinus, assembly GCA_039877255.1. NCBI lineage: Eukaryota > Metazoa > Chordata > Aves > Psittaciformes > Psittacidae > Loriculus > Loriculus beryllinus. Next base: position 17,636 of record JBCJKH010044047.1, read on the forward strand.
TAAAATCCATTTTTAATCTCTTATGTTCTGGTCACACTCAACACTTGAACAAACCACAGTTTGAATGCACATATTTAAGCAAAAGGTCAGTTACTACAACGAAAGTTCTTAACCAAAGAGAAATAGAAACTGGTATTCTTAACTTCCCTAACTAGAGCTCCAATATTTTGTTGATTTAAGCCCAATTTCAAAAGTTAACTTTTTACTCGGGAACACTAGGGCCTGCTGGCTCCAGGAAGTTCTAGTAGAGGTCAGAAGATTGCTGGAGACCTAATTTTTCATTTCTAATATAAAAGGAAGTCTTGCCCTTTTCCTTGCAAAGATAGACTTTGAAGTGTTAGTAGGGAAACAAAGAATGTATCCATCAAAGGCTCTTATGGCGTAGTTATACAAAGCTTCTCAGGACAGTATGGAAGCTGACAGAGCCTGTTAATGCACAAGAGGAAATTAGCTGAACTTTTCTTGCAAAGACCAGCAAGGCAGAAAGGCTCAGTAGCTGCTGCCATATCTAGGATTAAAGAGACCAGTTCCCTACTCCATCACAGATTTTCCGGGTAACTTTGAATGTGTCAAACTTAGCTTCAGTTCTGCACCTGGAAATGAAGATAAATACTCTCAACTTCCCTTACTGTGACATGAAAATAAACACATTAAACCAGAAGGCATTCAAATAGCTTGGCAATAAAGTACAAGTACTGCAGACAAATAGGAAATAACAAAGTACTGCCCCATTCAGTGAGGAGAGGCTTTTTTTTTTCTTTTTTCCAAATCCTTCTTGCCTGCTGGGATCCTGTAATGCCTTCTTGATCTTCCCTCAAACAAAAGGGAGGTTCACAGGGCAGGGGAAGCAGGGGAGGAAAAGCGCCTTACGCTTTCCCACCCAGCACAAGTTTACATATAAAAGACACCGAAGCATCACTGCTCCCAGCACTCAAATTTAAGAGGTTATTTTTCTTAGACATTTAGCAGAAAGGCTCTTCTGCAAACAACTGAGAAGAGAGACCTCACTCAGCTGCCTTGGACTGATCCAAGAAGACCCCATCTCCTTCCTCTCACTACATACAAAGGCACTGAGGACCACCTGAATAACTTGGGCATCCGCAGTCTCAGGAGGCTGCCCCATCACTGCGAAGTGGGAAGGACTCTGTGGGCACTGAAACTGATCAGCAATACTTGAAGGGGAAAAACCTGCCCCGAATTTAACTCCAGAGGCAAAAAAAAAGGGATATTTACACTGAGAGAACTTTGTGAGGACTCTTATGTGGAAAAGGTTTTATTTACTATGCTTTAACAAGACAGCATTTGAATTACAACTAAGGGTGCATTTTCCAGAGAGCTTCAAAGGAAAAGAATAAATAAATAAAATAAAAAAGGTGCATATGTGCGGGATAAGAGACATCTACCATGGAAAATGTTGCCATAAAAAAAAAACCTCCAGGTGGTAGCATTGGAAAATATTACAAACAAAATAGTGGAGAACTGTACAGGGTTTTTTAACAGTTGTATACAATAAAAAGGATGACAAACAGAATGAAATGTTCTTTAATTAAAACAAACTTATATCCCACCCGGAAAATCCCAGCCAGGCGCAAATTGTTCCTGAGTGACCCCAGGGCAGCCATGGGCTACAGCTAAGCCTGTAAGTCACTCAAACACCCTGCCCAGCTCTTCCCAAGTTCTCACTCCCGGGAACGGCAGGACCAGCTAAAGAGCCCTTTGTTTCCATTCAAACATATGTAGGGGTGGAAAAGCTGTTCAAAACATTAAAGAGAAACAACTGAGGACTGTTACTATTCCAAGAAACAAATTAAGAGCCAGAGTCTAAAATGCCCAGAGCGCTGGCAGTGCCAGCTGAAGTCAGATGTCACTGGCAACACTCAGCATCGCTCAATCCCTGGGCGGGGGACAACTGGTTCCATCAAAACTGAGGATTTCAAAATCACCATCTCTTTCAGATGTATTTTTGGCATTACACCTTTTCTTCTGACACTGATAATATAGACACATTTTATAAAGAGAATAATAAATTAAAGTTTTCATAGCTAGCTCATTAAAAGGATGAAACACCTCCCAGATTCAGTTAATAGCTAGTGAGCCGCCTTCCCTTTAAAACATTAACACTGACAAGTAATATAAGCAGGGCAAATTAAAAGTTATGTCAAAGTTAGTGCATTGTAGGGCTTTGTGTCAAACAAGCTAATAAAAACCATAATCTGGTGTAAAATCAATTCAGATCTCAAACAGTATATTAAACTTTCTAGAGAACTATAAATAAAAGCTTGCATTTTAGACAAGCAAACTTTTATGTTCTCTTTCAGTTCTAGAACTTTTTTCTTCAGATTAAAAAATGTGTGTTACTGGAATACTTTGCATTTTTGCATTAATTAAACAACGCATAAGGAGAACTTAATGCTTTCCTATTTCAGGCTGAGGTTTATTCAGACATAATTCAGACTGCACCAGCAGACTTGGCTACAGTTTTCCTCACATTTTCACAAAGGCTGGCTGGCGACACACACATTATGAAAAGAAAAGAAGAATAAGCAGATATCCATGTCAGATAAATACGTTCTACTCCCTCAGCCTGAACTTGCAGACAATTAAATCCTGTCTTCTCTCTTCAAACGCTTCCCACTCCTTTGGTTCTGCCACTGGAGAGAACACAACAGTTCTTGCGACTTCAGCCCCTGATTACCTCCCACTATACCTCCACGAGCCACATACATACTTTGCTCCTTCTACCATATTTTTTAAGAAACAACTTCTGCTGCAGAGACTAACCTGTTCCTAGATGTCTGTGGCCTCTATAGCTCTCAAGACACTCCACTGCTCATTTGGGCCACCCAAAAACAAGATTCTGTCTGTCTCCGAGGAGGATGCTGCCCTACACCACTTCCAAGCCGCCTCTTTCCTCTAAAATATATTCACCAGTCTTCAGTCTTTAACTTCCAATTCTAAATTTCTCACAAATTGCTTCATGAAAGAGTTCTATAAGCAACACAATGGCAATGAACACTTTGAACTCAGTAAATCTACTTAAGCACTGTATATAAATCTTGAAGTGTTACAAATACTGTATGTCCTTTGTACAGTACATTATATAGTATATTTCTCCTTGTTGCATGCCATTCTCTGCTAGCTTTTCCAGAAGGTTAAAACCAACTGCAAGCTCATAACCTTGAATGTGCATCTTCATTCTTGCTAAAGCATCTTGTCACATGGGCGTCCTCTACACATGCTCTGGACCAAAGGACCTGAGAACATCCCTGCTTCCTGTAGCACAATTCCATACTGCCAGCTGTAGGCCGGACACAAGCATAACACACCAATAATGATGATCATAATCTGTGGAGGCTTGAATATATTTCAATTTCACCTCAAGTTCCCAAGGTTTTAATTAAAAGATAAGGTTGCAGAAAAGGAACTTGTATTTCAATGTTCATAATCCATAATTTATTTGGGGTTTGTTCTTTAAACTACACCAGGCTCTAAATACTGAGAAAACCCAAACCAGACAAAACAAGGAAAAAAAACCCAAAGCAAACTACCAAAGCAAAAAAACCACCAAACAGCAGAACACAACAAGCAGCTGAACTCACTCTCCAAAAGGTAACAATTAAATTCTTATCTAATGGATTAAAAAATAAAAGTCAACACTAATAAAATTGAGACACATTCACTTCACTACTACTTCTTGATTCCCAGGCAGCACAGTAACAATGCAAATGAAGCAGGAGTACTTTGTGATACTGATATAGAAAGACAAGAGCACATCTTTGCAGTCTGGCTCATACTCCACATGAAACAACAGCAGTAAAGTGTCACATGTGAAATATTATCTCCATTTAACAAAAGAAGTTGGGAAATTAATTTAGGTATTTATGAAGTGTCAACCAGACCAGTACATCTCCCACATAAGTGAGATATATGCTGAAGTACTTTAAAGAAGGTTGGAGAACAAGCAAAGGACTTTTCATCTGTTTGCTACAAAAGTTTAGCCTCCTTTGGTTACTGATGGCTGCTACATTGCAATGCACCTGATTGCCTCTCATACTGCTCATAAGCTCATACTGCTTAGAATGTTTTATCATCACTACCAGTGGGGAAAAATGGATATGCATATTATGGCTGAGCTATCATTCAGTAGTATCAAATAGTGACTGTAAATAAATTACTTTTAAACTTTGACATCGGTATAAAAAAATATTGGTAATGCTTTTAAATCAACACTGTATTTATGGCAATGACAGAGTTCTACTGTTGACATAGAAACTTTACATTAGAAAAAAATCAGTGTAATAGTCAAGTCTTCCTTTTAATTCCATTATTCCTGCAAAAGCATTTTTCTAATCAGGCAAATGCAATGACCACAACACTACCAGAAAGCACTAATTTTAGAATACTGAGTGTAGTCTCTGGAAATTAAAAAAATTAAACTTAAATCTTAAAAGGAAAGCTAAGCTCTTCAACCGCTAAAAAAGTGAGAAGAGCAATCAAGAAAAAGCAACAAATCAAACAGAATACTGATGATATGCACATGCTGCTTTAAAGTAGAAAAGAACTAAACTAACACATAAGTAATTATTTGATAACAAACTCTAAATTCCAGCAACTGAAACACAACATAAAAGAAATATAAATATGTAAAGCAAATAAATATGCATGGTCATTACAACCCATGTAAGCTTTAAATATTTTAAAATACTTTAAATACTTTAAAATAAGTTTTACAAAACAAAATTAGGGATGACGGAGAGCAAGAAGTACTCACTTGCAAATCTGGCTTGTGTGCGATCCCACCTCCAGCCACGTCATTTCCTGAATGATCTCTGAGCAAACTTCAGAATTTATCAGATGCCTTTCCCCCAAAACTAAAATGGGAGTGATACTGACCTTCCCATAAACATTAAAAGAAGGAAATCCAAGTATCTTGATGGAAAAACCTACTGGAACTTCAATCTGTTCTTTAATGCTGACACCGCAAGAGGCTTGGGGTTAATATTCATTTGTTTTTAAAAGAGAAAACCAAAATAAATTTACATCACAAACAAGTAATCCCAAGCAAAGCACAGGAAAAGTACAGTTTTATACAAGGAAAAAATGCTGATAAGAAAAGAACCTTAGAGTTACTGATGGAAAGCACAGTGACATTTATAGCTCCTTGTAAATATCAATATTGTGTATTAGAAAGGAACAAATTTTACTCGAACTCCTATTTAATTCATTGTAGAAAACCAACAGTGAAAAAGTTCCCTCCTAATCACTTACCTTTTCAAATTCTAAAACCAGGTTTAACTGAGAGAGTCGACTTGCTGAAAGTATTTCTTTATTAAGTTTACTCCTATTTTTTAAATGTGAAAGGATACGAGGAGTTCCTTCTGTCCTACACACCAGGTAGAGACATGCAGCAATTACATGGGTCATCTTTCTGCCCCGGGTTAGGTGTTTGCTCACAGCCATCTTGAAAAAATTAAAAGCTGTATCCAGACAATGTTGATTGAGTTGAAGTTGGTTTCCCAAGTGGTGAATTTGACGTTTCCCTAGAAAAATTAACAAGGAAACAAAACAAACAAGAGGCTTAACACTTCATAGTTAATGTGCTTTGGGGTCGGTTTGTTTATTTGTTTTTTTTTTTGTGAGATGGATTTTTAGGTTCTGTTTTTTTTTTTAAAGACAAAATTGAAGGGGCATATTTTGGATTTCATCTCTGTGTAAAATACAATAAGCTCTCAAGTTTCAGGAACTATACATCCTCAACTACTGAGGACAAAGAAATGCCTCATTTTGGACTGCTAGAATTGACGTACATGCAACCACTGAGCTCTGAAAAATAAAGCTACAAACATCAGCCCCAGAAAGGATCTAGAACACAGTCAAGACTTCACAGACAAAAGATGATGCCCCCTTCCCTTAACATCGATTGACAATTCGCACCGGTTAGCGGTACATCAGTAGACCTGAAAACAGGACTGAGCTGAAAACAGGAGGTCACAGCGTGCTTGACACTGACATGCAGAGGAGATATTTTGCTGCAGCTCTCCAAGAAGCAACAAAGTCTGCAGTTCCTCTAGCCACAGCCAAAGCCCATAGGGAAAGGAGCTCTGCTTGGAGTTTGCCCATGATCACCACTGATGGATGGTACTTCCTCTGAAGCCTATTGCACCCAGGCTTTCATTTCAGGCTTGGCTGCCAGACTGCCGAGATTAGACTGTGGCTTCAGAAAAACAAATGTGCCTTCACCCTTAAATGAAACAATAAAAAGAGTGTGTTTTGGATGATTCATGGCAGGAAGCGGTACAGCTGCTGGGACAGATGCGGGAAACGAGGTCCAGTGCATCCTCACAGCTTCAGCTTCGGAAGAGTGCACCGAAAAGACAGCTTAAGAAAAAGCTGGGGGAAATCATGAGGAAAACAGAGTACTGGAGTTTGTCAGCATATGGGGTCAGATGGCACATCAAGAAAAATCCTTTAATTCAATGTGCTGGGCAGATGTTTCCAGTACGTGTATTTACAGGAAGTGTTCATTTGTTCCCTTCAGAGATGTCTTGAGTAGCTTTGTTGAAGGAGGCACAATACCTGCCCTGCACCTCAGCCACCACCACTCACAGAAAGTGATGGTGACTACATGATGCTTACCAGATCAACATCAGCACCTGCACAGACGTCTTGATTTACGCAAATCCCTACATCATCATCACCAACACCACAGTAAAAATGCTTCACCTTTGAACAACTTTCTGCCAAAGATGCTGTTTCAATTCAGCTTTAATAAAAAGTGACTCGAGACATTCAGCCAGGGCCAGCAAGACTCCAGCCAAACAGAAGCTGCCCACAAAGCAACAGCTTCCTCTTCCTGCCTATGTGGCAATTAGTGTCCTCATCAATGAGATCTCCTTTAAGGCACAGTGGTGAACCGGGCATAACACATTCGGATGAAGTAACCACAGAGGAAGGATACATCAGCTTCCACAAGAGGTACGCATACAATAAGCTACTTAAGAGTAAACCAAAGCCCATTATGTCAATGGTTTTTCCACTGCTATCAGCAGGTCCTGGGCTGGTACACACCAGCCTCAAATACAAATACCACACCTTCCCAAAACTAAGTTACTAACTAGCACTTGCCCTCTCCTGACTTTTATTTCACACTCTACAACCTGTGTGCTGAAGGAGGATCATAATTTTATGTCCCAAGAAAGAATTGATTTATATTCATCTGTGGGCAAAAAAACCCATTAATTTACTTGGCAGTGAGTATTACAACTCATTTCTGCAGTGGCAGCAAAGCAGCTTCCCTGATCAACCCCTCCCAAAACAAGTCCACTCTAGAGGCCAGCATGGATCAGCAAGGCTATGGAAAGCTGCCTCTTCCTGTCACCTGAGCTTCCTATTTTATCTGGCTGCATTTGCCACGCATGGCTTTTGAGATGAAGACACAAAGAGCCATCGTCTGTAGAGATTTTGGGCACACATACAACCATTTAAAAATAATTCAAAAAAAAGAGATAGACATGCCCATGGCCGTGAACCTCCCTCAGCTGAAGGGAGATCCAGACTGGAATCACTGCAGCAGCAAGGGCACAGCATTCTCTTTAGGTAAGTTGGTGCAGTTCAGTGTCCTCAAAGTCACAAAGGCAGCTGGTAACAAACGATTTCAGCGGTTTTAAGTGTCAGCTGAATTTTGCTTTTGAGCAAAGCTTTCGTAAAAACATGAAGACAACAGGGCCTGCAATGCCAAGGAAGAGCCGTATTCACTCCTGAATGCTTCTTGGTGGAATGGTGGTACGCAGGGCCCACCTGGCTCCACAGTACCAGCATTGTGCACAACACCAAGAAAGAAGCCTTCCATGCAATGACAGCAGCTGATGTGGTCCAGGGCACGCACCAGAGAACAGGACAAATGAATGGAGATGCAGAGCAAGAACAGAACAAGCAGCCATGAGACTTCTCTCCCAACACTGCATGGCCCATTCCCATTAGGAGGTAATCCTTCTCCCAAAGACACCGCTCTCATTCAGGACTACAAACCTCAGAACGCGCATGAGAAACAAAGAACATACTAGAAGAAGGAAGGGGCAGCTCTCCATCCAGCATCAATACTCTTAAAATGCAATTACTTTAGGGATAGCCAGTCACTGTCTACTGACAAATACCAAAGAGCACGCAAAGGTAAATCTATTTCTTTGACGGTCTTACTCAACCTCCAGCAGACCAGTGAAGGCTTTAATTCTGTGTGCTAGTACTCCCTCTCAAGCTGCTTTGTAGCATTATGTCAGTCATGCAGTTCGTGGAAAAATTAGACCACTGTTACATTGGCATTGATCCCCAAAATGAACAGCTTAACACAGGACAAGAAGTGCCTTAGAAATTATGTGCATCTTGATGACTAACTTGGGTTTGTCCTTATCTGTTACATGAGAGAAAGAAATGTACTACTTATAGCATCATCTGAGATAAATATTTATATTCAGTAACCAGTCTCCCATTTACCAAAGATAGATCAAAAGCTTTGTTGTTCCCCAACACCCCTTGAATTTAACACAACAGCAAAATTCTATTTTCTGGTATCTTAGGCAACACAAAAAAACAACCTGGAAAACTTAGCACCAGCAATCGCGCTTCTAGATTTTTCTGCAGGAATACAAAATACCATGTAGTCCCTTCACAGATTCAATAAGCATCTCCATTCAAAAAAGTAGCTCCAAGAAAAGCCAGGTACCAGCTAAATGGCTCTTGCCCCACTTCTGCAGTACAGTACTGAAGTGTTGTACAGTGCCCTCATCCCAGTCAGATAACGGCCAAACTTAATTTTGTGACTTCCAACCTTTGCTGCCAATCTCACCAATGACATTTACAGAGCTGAAAACTACACCTCCGTAATATTTTAACTATAAATACAGTAATTTAATCTGTTGATATCTTAAGAGCAAAGTTCATACCTAGAGAAACTGGGCATAAGAAAATAACTGATCAAAATAAAATTCTCTATCCAATGTTCTAGGCACTGCTGACGAAGATAAACATGAGTAGAGATCAAATACCTATTCATATTGCCAGTCCTCAACATGAAAAGCCCTCATGACTGTGCAGTTGTAGCCACAAAACTTGCTAAGCATTCAGACACCTTCTTACATGAGTTACTGCTCCTCCAGTGATGTGGTCAGTGCAGGAGGGAGCTGTGGAGGAGCTGCAAGCACAGGGCTAGGAAGATGAGCAATTCCCTCCAGCAAACCTACAGCACTGCATTACACCTATCAGCCTTTGGACATACTCCCACTGCTCCTCGCTAGCTGGGTGGCATTTTATAACCTTTCATTTGCTGTTTAGCTCCTGACAGTCTCTATCATTTGCTCAAGACTACCAGTGTGGCTTCAATCAGCCCTAAGGGTTGGCTAATGCCCTTTATGCCAGTCTGACCATATGGTCCCAGTGGGCGGTGAGCTGGTCCAGCTATTTGCAAGGACGCAACAAACCTTCTGATCTCAGCCAAAACAGTGGGAATACCCAACATTATAATGCAATTTATTAGCAATCTGCTCAACTCTGCATTCATCAGATTACACTGCAGTGCTACAAACTCGAACTAATTGAACTGCTCCAATGGATAGAAAAGAACTGCCACATCTTTAAAACCTGCTGCACTCCGTGTTATAAAACAAAACTCAAGACAACAGCTTCCTGACTTCCTTATCCATTTTATCCAGTAAAATCTTTTGGTTTTTTTTAAGAAGTTTGAGTGGAACACTATTCTAAAAACTTGCAGCTATTATCTCAGTACTGTAAAAGAATATCATCCTAAGAAACAGTCAGAAGTAAGTATGCATTGGCTTCTAAACTGCTAGGCAAGAGTACAAGATATAAGACAAAATACAGAGGGATAAACACAAGTCTCTTAGTAGGCACATCTTTTATTAGTAAGTTGCAATAAGAGTTGCCTTTTTTGGGCCCTACAGGTTTTTTGACAGATCCTAGGATTCTTTTTTTAAACCAAAGGCAATAGAGCCTTTAAGGTCAATGCTTACACTTCATGCTGCCCTTGAAATTTAGTGATGGCATTAAAGCAGTGTCTAGGTATCTTAGGGAAACAGACAAGGAACAGTGTCTTTCTAAAAAAAGCATCACAAATTCATAAACAAGGCTGTAAGAATCTTCCCTCACCAGCAAAAGAATAAAATAATTCGTTTTTAAAGAGCAAAATAAGTTCAAAAACTACAGAAATTTTGTGACAGAGAGGACACATACCAGACAGTTCTCTTTCATTTCCGAAAGGCTTATAATACCATCAGGGTGGAGGGCAAGGCAGGGGGATGCAGGGGAAGAGAGGTAAAAAAAAAGGTTGCACTGTAAGCAAGACAAAATCAAGTTCCCAGGCTACCAAGTAGTAAAGTTTATCACGCTCCTGAATCTGCATCTAAAAACAAAAGGCCCTTTTCACATTTTAGTTCCAAGCCTACTAAAAAGTGGGTTTACTCATTTACTCCCAGCATGCTGAAAGAAATAACATCATCTTCTCAACCAACGCCAACCTCAGTGCTTTGAATTGGCATATTAGACTTGAACTGACAAGTTCAGATAGGACCACTGAATGCTACTGCAGAAAATTTCTATCCTTTTGATGGAGGAAACAGTGGTTACTACAAAACAAAACGCATTTTATAGGGTAAAAATCACCATCATAAAAATAGATTTGCAAGAAATCTCGGAAATATTAAATGCTTACACAAGAGCCAGTTGATAGAAAAACTGCAGCTTAAGTTATAATAGCAGCAAAATAGAGAAAGGGAGAAAAAATCAGACCCATTCTTTACAAGCAATTTTCTTTCTTTTATGATCTCGGTACTACGGAAACATCTTGTTCACTTCCTCTATTCAACAGGAATCATACCTTTTTTTGGATCACTTAAAAGTCAGTAATGTCAAGTAGCTACAGCTATATATTACTCTTCTCTGGCTTTTGCTTGCTCATCTGCATCCCTCCCCTCAGACTGACAGGGACTGTAACACTGCTATTTCAAAGTAGTACTTTTCCATATGAAGCATCATTTTCCCAGGAAATAACAGGAAATATACAGCCAGAACTTAATTAATTGTTACTATGATACCAAACCACATCAACAAAATCCAGGCAGATAGATTCCCACTCCCCTTTTCTGCAATTTGCTCTAGGGGCCCTGGAAACTAGCACTACCTAAACCTGGCAGTGGAGTTATGTTAACAAGCACTAATACTTCTTTGGAGGTGGGGGGGTTTGCAAAACAGGACTTATGGTAACAAATACCAGCTTCTTTTAAAGGAAGCGTTTTGAATGCGTTTTGCTTGGGTATCCATTTCCAGAATTTGAATTACTTTACCGACCGAATTTTATGTGCAGATTTTATTCTGCATTTGGGTTGTCACTCCTAGCCCTTCTTTGAAAAGGTTCCCTAAAAGAGCTCCTGAAAAAGGGAAAAAAGAGCAGCTTTTATGTGTGGGCATCCCCCCGCACGTTTTGTCATATCTCTCAATTTCAGCAAGTCCAACTCAAAGCCTGAATGAACTTCCTGCTCTTTGCTTCATGCCAGGCTTCTATGCTATTTGTATTACAAATAAGTAAAACAAACAAACAAAGCCACAACAGTGAAAGTTCAAGAATATCAGTAGGGTACTCTTAGGAAGGCTGGGCCCAGAAGCCTAATGAAGGGTATAGTCCCATGATCAAAACAAGAAAACATTTAAAGCCCAAACAATAGTGGAGGCAGTGAGGAAGCGGAGGCGATGGCTGCAGCGATCACACTGAGCATTTCCAGCAACATGCACAATACCATGAGTGAGAAGCAGCTTTATCTCTCTGAGCCTGTAATGAAAAAGGCCAATGAACAGTAAACGTAGCAGCACAGTAGGACATTACAGCAGCGCAACAACAACTTCAGTTTTATTAAGGATAGCTAAGAGTTATTCCCAGGAACACCTAATTGCCGATGAGCCAAGTGATGAACATGCTGGCCTCACTCCCATGCTCTGCCTGACTTCAGCCTAGCCCCAAATCCCCACTTTGTCACCATGTTACTGTGGTTACACCCCATGTCCCCAGAACCACACTTATGCCCAGGAGAACCCACCAGAGTGCAGCCCTGGGACTGACAATCTTAAGTGTGTGTGAGCTCAGCCACCCTCTGGAGTGATGGATCCCCATGCCTGTGTCACCTGGACTGCCTAAGGGTACACTTTGTTCCTGTTATCTCAGCAGAGTAAAACAGTTCTTGGTCCTTTCCCGGCGATATTCCACCAGCTGTGCCAGCACAACTGTTGGTAAGGATGCACAGAAAACCAAATCAATACACTGAACCTTGTTAAAAATAACCTCATGAAATTTAAAAAAAGACTTAATCCGAACCTGTTTCCTGAAGGATTGATGTCGCCACTTTATCTTCTTAGGGCCAGAACCAGCCTGTCTCAGTGAAGAGACCTATATTCTATTTCTCTGCCTGCTGACAAGCACCCAAGCCATCCATTTTGCCTCTCCTGAGAGCACCCTAACTACCAGTTGCAGCTCCCCATCCCTCCCAGTAAAGCCCTTCTGTTGCATGTCAAATGTTCAGTCAGCTAAAGAGAACTAGCACACATCTTTAGGAGTAATAACTTAAAAATTCAGATAGTGGACACTACTCCAACCACTTCTTAAATATTTGATACTAAGCTATTTTCACCTAGAAAACCTGCTGCCAACTTTTCTTCCCAGCACTTAACTGTACTTCTTTAAGTATTCATTCCCTCAAAATTTGCCCTTGTATTCCATTAATACCAAAGCAGGCCTGCAGAGCAACCATGTAACTTCCCCAACTGCCCTCCTCAAGCACCTTTTCCCATTCCTCGGTTATACAATACCATTGCCACATGGACAGCCTCTCTGCATACACAGCAACTGACCATTTGAACTAATTTGCCTTACCCATGCTGAGAAATCTGTCATCATAAGCAGTTCCTCTGACTTTCTGTGCCTTCAGTTCCTGGAATTCTGCTTCCTTCATGGGTGGCACTTCCACTGCTGCCATTTCAATCCCATTATCGATTTAACTGCTACCTCAACTTCAGCAACATTAGCCTAGAAGCATGAGGCAGTGCTGCACCTAACCAGCTGCTAATCTTATCTTGCCCCACTATCCTTAAGACAGTGGCTTGCTTTGTTTCTTACCCCTGCTTAACGTTTTTATATTTTTTAACACAGATAAAGAACTTCTTGTTCATAAAGACCATATTGAACTTCACTTCTGATGTCAAGCTGGAAAATCATAGTCAAAGCCAACATTAAAAAAATAACAAAACCAAAAACTACCACCAAAAACCACCCACACCAAAACCAAAACACCAGTCTATTGATTCACCAGCACCTGAAGGTACTGGATCACAACTGGTTTAAGTCAAGTTAAAGCCAAAGCCATTGCTGCAGGCAGCGTTCCCATCTCCAGCACGACATTTATGTGGCCACAAGCTGAAACAGATGAGGGAACTTGCTCTGCTGAATATCACCCCAAACAACAAAAAGTTAAGTTTTCATCTGAACCAGTCCACTCACATAACTCAACAAGCATCCTCCCAAGCCCTAACAGCAGCAGAATGTGAGGAGAAATGCTGTCAGCAGCAACTTACACGTGGATTGACTTAAAGCAAATGTGAAAGTACAGCCTAAATGGGTCGAAAAGAAAAGTACACACTATCCCTACACTTCCCCCTGCCTCTCTGGTACTGCCTTCAGCCCTCGCCACCCATCTTATGTAAGTGAGCTTACACCACAGCCTGACTTATCACAAATAAAGTATAAACAAATGCTAACATGTTCATTAGTTATTTATATTAGAATGCTTCACATAATTTAAGATTAATTTTAGAAGCAAAAAATACGGACTTTATTATATCCAAAAGTTTTGTCAACTGAATTTTATTCTCGCGGAAGATGTGCACCTGTTTCAAAGTCGAAAGAGCTGGAAAGCTGCACTACTGGCAAGAACTGTGAGCACATGTATGATTAATGTAACATAACCCTTACCTATCTGATATTAGGGGAATTAGAAATTAGAATAAGACAAGAACTTTTAGGTAGCAGTAGCTTTTGAGCATGCAAGACTTCCTTCTGAAAGCACTGTCAGTTAGGCTTTGCTTTAATCTCTCTCTGATTTGTTTGGACAATGATTATTTTTTTTTTTAAATACATTTTAAGTGACAGTTATTCTGAGAGGTTTTCTATATCTATATAACATGTAAAGCTTCTTCCTCACACTTATCAATTACCAATTGTTACTCCTGTCACACAGCATTACTGCTGATCCAAGCACTACCTTCAACCATCCAAAACCATTTCTACATCACAGCAATATAAAAAAAAAAAAAAGAAAAAATAAAAATTTGCTCATGACATAATCTGACGGGTTTGAAAAAAAAAATCACTTTTAGTTTTAAAACCCCATAATTCTACCATTATGAGAGAGATCAGAAGTTGTTTTGTATCTACAAAGCAAAAAGCATTTAACTAATAAGCAACTGTCATCAATCTACACAGCTAGAAAAATTCAAGAATATAGCAAAATATAAGAAAAAATAAATTGCTGCCTATTGGTAAAAGTTATCAAAATCTTTAACATAATACAAAAACGAAGACTAAACACAAAAGGATTCACTGCTGCAATGGAAAACTTTACAGATGTGAACAGCATATAAATCAGTGCAGTGTTATCTGCTCACTGACAGCAAGTTCTAGTGCCTCCCCTGCAGATCTGGGCTTCTGCAAGGCAAAGAAGAGTGAAAACTGACAGGAGCCATTTTTCAGAGTCTTGCAGACACTACAAAAGCAGACAGGAGCCCTAGGAATCGAGGTGCTTTGCATGGACAAGAAATACTCAGGAGCTGAAGGTATCCAGCCACTAGAACTGCCACGGAGGCGACGGGGACAAGGACAAGAACAGGAGTAACTGAGTCACCACAGCTGAACAATTACCACTTCTCAGCTGCACTGCTGCAACTGTTAGCTAAGGTCACACACACACAGATTGTTTTAATAATACTACTACTAATAATAGTAAACAATAAATCTTCATGTTTAATTCACCTTCCCTTCTATAAAAGCCAGTCTAGCCTTTCTCTCCTCCTGCCAAAAGGCTTCTGTGTATCTCAGTGAATCTTCCCTCCTTTCTTTGTCCACCTTTATACTCTTAATACATACCTTTTAAAACATGTTTGAGAATTTACTCATCCTCACACACAAAGAGAACAATTTTGCTCCCCTAGAGTTCAGCCTTGCTCCTCTGCACGCCAGTTGTTCTGTCAAAATACAACTGTTAATACAAGTTATTTCCACTCTCCATCATCCAACTGTGTAGGCAGGAAAGACCTTACTGACAAAGACTAACACACACTCTGTTCTCAACCTGCTCTTGGGTTGCTGCTGCTTCCTCAGGATTAAAAAAGCCTGTGAGCCCCAAGCTGCTTTAGGCCTCTGAGTGGTTTGGGTTTCTTTTTCTGTTGTGTAGTTTGGTTTTGGGTGGGGGTTTTTGGGCCTCCTGGGGGACTTTAGGTTTTTTTCTTTTTTTCTTCTTTTTTTCCTTTTTTTTTTTTTTTTTGTGTGTGTGGGGTTTCAGGAGGTTTAGTTTTTGGTTTTGCTGGTTGGTTGGTTTTGGGGGGTGGTGGGGGTGGCAGTTCTTTTCTTCTCCCCCAATTCTATGTGCAAATCTAACAAAGGGCTCTCTCTGACCATCCAGACCTTCCCTGACTGGCAGTCAAAGATGATGCATGGCACAGTCATTCCAGAAGTAAAAATTTCATGAATATCAACTAATTGGCAAATTGCTTAAATCTCAAAAAATGGAAATATGGTGAGAAGGCATCAAGGGAAAAAGGATGTAGAAAGAAGTAGTTGGGGGGGGTGAAGAAGAAGTAGTTATAATAGATATCAAAGGGATAAGAGATAAAACATGGTCTAAAAACAGAAGCAGAACGAGAGAAATGAAATCAAGGTGGGAAAGGCACAGAGCCTTTACAAAAGCAAGAAAGACTGTATTAGGTTAATACTTATTTAAGGTATTTTTATATGAAGCTCACAAGAGCAGTCAAATACTTCTTCCTTTATACAGAAGGGTTAAGAATCCTGGCAGTTAGGTAAGGAAGAATCAATCTTTACCCAGACTGCAGCTAAAGAACGAAATTTTGCCCTTAGTTTGTCCCTGACAGCCGAGCCCATCACCTACAAATAACAAGTAGGGAATATGAATCTGAGGGGGCTGCTCTCTACCACTACAAAAGGCCTATTTAGATCAGATCAGATTACAACTGTCCATAGATGACGGAAGAAGTTACGGACAGCACTTCAGCCCCACCTTTGCAATCCCTTCCTTTTTAAACTAAAGGTAAGAGAAGGTTGCCACAAATCTCAGCTAAACAACACAGTGAATCAGTGATACTATTTATCAAGCCAGTCTCTTGTGCTATCTACTTTGGCTTGGAGTCGAAAGGAGATTTATGTTTAAAGAGAGACTGCCCATATTTCAGGAACAGCTTTATATTTCTTTGAACAATAACATTTATGTAAGTCAGACGTACAGACTGTTCCAGTAAAGAATTAAAATTACAGTGCAATTTGCATTTCTACAGAGTCAATGTGGCTCTCAGATACTATTCAAATATGTCAAATATTTTCTATTTGTGTGTTTGTGATTCACTTATATAAAGCTACCCTTTACGTATGAGACGTCATCAGCCACTGTTCTGGGAGGAGGGAATTCCCACTAGACTTTGAACAGAACCTCAGGAACCATCATCACCCTAGAATTAAGGGCGGAAGCACTGTGCAGAGATAGGTGGTGGGTGTTTAAAGACCCTGAGATTTGGTTTATAGCCTTCACGAAATTACAGAACATGATCTGTTAGAAGAGCAGAAGATCACAAGATTTCTGGAAGATAACAGAAATTTAAGCCATAAATAGAAATGTGTGAATCCATGCCTGAGGACTAATAACATGACATTAAAGGAAAATGTAAGCACCATGTTAATGGGAATTTACAACAACAGTCAGTGGAGCTTGCAATACTTTCCCAGGGGAACTGGTGGAAACTCCCACTGCTTGGAACATATGCATCCAGGAAGGTCAAAACACAAGAAAAATGCATGACATGGAGTGATCCCATACGGGTAAAATGGGCTAAAATGATTTACCAGTTTAAAGTAAGTTCTTGTCCTTTTGCAAAACTGTAAGCTTAAGAGAGAGGCCACTTTGCACAACAGAATCATTCTGTATTCTGAGTGTACAGAACAGGGGAAAAAATCCCCCACCTTTTCCTCCCTAAATAGCCATCCCTGCTGACTCAGTACAACAGCCTTCGGCCTGCTCACAGTTTGGCAGCGGAACAATACAGACCCAACGTCAATCAGACAGACCAGGCTGACCTGTACAGCCAAGACCTACCTACTCAAGCTCCTGCCTCTCACTAAAGTCACCACTCTCTCATTTTTCCAAATTACACACTGTATTAACAACACATACTACAGAAACCCCTCAATACTTTTCCATGTAACAAAGTCTGAGATTTTTTATTTTCATAATCAAATCTTTAGATACCAACTTCCTTTGCTCTTCTAGATTGTCCACTTGCCTCCAGTATGCCAGTGCTTAGCTAAAAAGAATTTGGGGTAAGCAGAATTACATTTTTGTGTTCTTTATGCACTAAACCTAAAAGATCAATTACAACAGGGTTTTTCTGTGCAGTCTGACTCCAAGATAGGATGTGAGATCATCCATTAAACATACATATCCAAGACTAGATGCGTTAATTCATTTTCCCCTAGGTAATAAGACATGGTGAAAAATAGCTACCAGAGAAGATACTGACTAAAGACTTAAACAGAAATCAGTGATCTATGTGATGATTGCTATGCACCGACCTAACAGATCTCATTCAAGGAGACATGCATTCTTCTCCCGATGCTGTCACTGCTCCTACAGTAGATGCTGATGTTCAACACAAGGAAAAGTATTGACTGCAACATACCCAGGAATAGTTCTTACACCAGTCTGAGAATGAGCTATCTGAATTTAACATTATCCAAGTTTGACTACAGACAGCTCCCAACTATATAGCATTTTTCTGAGCAGTGCCAGTGTTTGGAAAAATCTGTTTTTAAATAAATTGGATATAAAACACTACCTGCCTCAAAGTTTCAATTAGGAAGGTGATGTAAACATCAATGAGTTTTCCCTGTTACTCATTTTGTCTCTGGCCCTGCAATCAAGGAAGCTGTCCTAACGAATCGCTTAACATCAGCACGATCTCAAACCTAACTAACAAATCACTTCAGTAGAGTTGATAGAATAAATTCTATTTACTGACCTGTTAAGATCCCCCAAGAATAAACAAACATTTCAATCAACTGCCTGCCTCAGACCTGTTTATGCTACAAGCAGCTCCTCACTTAAGGCCTCTGAAGTTCTACTGCAACATTAATCAACTTCAAGGACCACACTTTTTCTCTGCAAAACAATTATAATCTGGCCTTCCCTTCCTCCCCTTCTTCCTACCTTTTGTACTCTACAGTGTTAGGAAAAGCAGACAGGGAGGTGAAGTTCGACATAGTTTTGTGCAAGACAACCCCACATCTACATATCCATGACCCTGCCAGCTACTACAGCAGCAGGACACATTGAAATTATTATTTCTGTATAGTCAAATATCATTCTACTACATTAACATTAACAAGAACCATAGATGCCACTTCGTTTAATCCAGTTTTAATTACCATAAGCATTTTACTCCTATTGAAAGCCATGTTTCTACAGACGAGAAACTGAACTCAGCAAAACCAAACACTTCTGAGGGCACCAAATCAAGTGTGGTTTTAGCTTCTGGAAACTGCACCTCTAATCGTTCTGAAATCACAGCACTCAAACTTCAATGACATTTTCCTCCAAGTGGCTGTTATTATGTTGTCTCCCTCTTATGCTTTCTACAGGCTAAATCAGGAATGGATAACTGACACAAGGATCCTTCTTCTTAACTTAACAGTGAGTGTGTCTGGAGGAGACTGAAAACCACACACAAATTCTCCATACTGAACCATGGAGACAGGTGGCAGTCCTTTACTTCTGCTGCAAGACGCAGAGGAGACAAAGCACTCCGAACATACTCTTTGAAGAACTTGAATTTTTGTTTCCATGCCATCATTTACACTCCTTTATGTTCATCATTATCTAAGTTTTCTTAGGATTATATTTGGTATTCAACATTCAGTGTCACTGTAATACCACAACTTGACTTTCCTGACACGACAAATCAATGTTTCTCAGAGATCCAAAGCAACCTCAAAGCTTCTTTTCTCTGTCTCAAAGACCTTGATCAACACCAAGTTTCCTTTTCTTCTTAAAGCTGGTATCAAACACAGCAATCATCTCAGAATGAAATTTTTTGTACATGTCAGATCAAAAAGTAAAGAACAGAGTTAAAGGGAAACAAAACTATCCACACTTACAGTTGGAATATTGTCTAGTTAATGGAAAAAAAGAGCATGTGAGCGCCAATGTAATCCTTCAAAAAGGACATTCTTTCTACTCCCAGTTCTCCAGGATGTGAAATACCTTGCAAACTACCTTTGAGGAGACCACCTGCCATCAAAGCACGGTAGACTCATGACGGACCAAGAATGGAAAGAGACAAATGCATTTATGATCCACAGGATGTTTAACAACTTTATTTTGACAAAAGCTACAGATACCCATTTGCTCGCAAGAAAGAAGCTGGCAGCAAGCAAGAGTTAATCTTTAGTATAAGGCCAGCTGGAATAACACAGACCACTCAGACAACAAACGTCACCTCACAAGCACCCTGGATTTGTTCCAAAAATCACTTGAGAAGTGGTATTCTTTCTTGACATGCTCAAGGACCAATTCAGCTTGCACCAGAAGCAGTATTTTTTTTCCCCTTCCAGTGCATGTTAGGAGCCATAGTTTCTAAATCTACTTTGAGATTATATTGAATAATCTCACGATACACATTTTACCATAGCATCACTAAGCATTCTTGTAAATTATTTTCCTTGTGTTTAAGCTTACAGCCACAAATGTCATGCAGCTAAAAAATGTTAGATTAATTCCCCATCTCCTACCTTCCAAAAGAAAAAACCCTTTAGATACAGAAATCTATTTTTATTAGGTAGAAAGGGACTGTTTGTTTGCGAAGCTATTCACCCACATTAGTACTGCTGTGAAACCACTTACAAGATTCCAGCTGACATTCAATAATTTTATTTCTAGCTATTTCCCTGAACTCATAGAGCTTTCACAGCTAGGGAAGTAAGCAAACATAACACCTGCTTGGATTTGGCAAGCTGCATGGGGCTCAACAATAAGCCAACCCCCTGATAGTCTCCCTTATTTACAGATGCTGATTTGCTAACAATAAAATAGCTGTGCTCACCTTCAGAAATGAGGACAAATTTGGATTAGCAAATACTGAAGATTCATCTCACATCTAAAATGGAGGCTGGCAGTTTAACATTCACTCCTCTCTAACTAAGAACTGTTACTGATTTGGGGCTTTTTCAGATAAAGTCTGCTTTCCTCTCTTCACTCCACAGCAGACCTAGAGTAAGAAGCAGGAGAGAAGACACAAAGCCCTCAGCCTGAAGCCTAAGTACAACTGGAGCAGCTGTACAGCAGCCTAATTATTTTTATTTTGTAGGAGTATTTTCATAATCTTTTAGTGATTAGAACAAATTTACTTCTTTGTAACAAATCAGGTAAAATATCAGCAGATGGAGTTACCAGAGTTGGAAGGGGAAATCCAACATATCCTACCCATCCCAGTACCACCCATTGCACCAGCTCCCAGTGCTCTTCAAGTTTTGTGCTGAGACACAATCCCAGGAAAAGAAGAAATAGCAGACTTTTTTCTATGTGCATCAGCCAGAGCAAGGAGAAGTGGCACAAGTACTGGTAAGAAGCACAGCAGCAAGCCTTAAAAGCAGTTCATCAGTAACATGCAACTCCTCTATTTGTCTAAGATGCCATAAAGAGTTAGGAACCAGAAGTTTACCACTGTCCATGCAGTCCCTCAAAGCATGCAATATACATACCCCAAGAGTAAAGCCATTAATAACCTCACCCAACTTAAGAGAGCTATCTTTTTTCATGTGAAACAATTTCTATGCATTTAAGTTTCCACGTATGCACACAGGCCCAAAGGAACCAGAAATGTCTTTCTGCATCAAGTGGCTTTGCAATACCCTGAAAATAAGTACCAGGATGACTACTAAGGATAACCACCCGTGCTTTAGTACCCATGCCACTTCATTATAGTGTGACTGAAAATTGCAATGTTTGTATCTCCCTTTCAGGCAAGGTAATGTGATACTTTCTCAAAACGAAGAACATTAAAGATAGCTGTGTTTTATACATCAAATTTGCAAGGGCAGGAAACAAGCAACCTTCAGGTTCAGTATGTTCTATAGTGCCAGAAAAAAAATCCAACACAGCACCCTCAAGACCAAACCTAACAACCAGTGTCTGGAGAGCAATCTGTTCCTACAAATCCATCCTAAACAAACTACAAAGCAAAGTGCAAACTACTGAGCATTATACAGCTCCATTTGTAGCAATAGTAATTTTATGATTCCTATCATAAAAATGCATGGAATGCTTTCCCTGAATACTGATTTATAAAAGAAATAGCATATCTAAGGTACAATGTAAGTACTATTCACATATATTTTC
>JBCJKH010044048.1:0-16165 GCA_039877255.1 Loriculus beryllinus
ACAAGCGTGTCAAGGTCCCTCTGGATGCCATTCCTTCCCTCCAGCGTATCCACCCAACCACACAGCTTGGTGTCATCACAAACTTGCTGAGGGTGCACTCTATCCCACTGTCCATGGCAGCGACAAAGTTTTTATTGTTATATTTGTTTGTTTCCAAGTTAACCACTGTTGTTTGTTCAGAGCTATCATGTAGTCATGTTGTATACAAGTCAAGGATTGTACTCCAGAATCCATTAGTATAACTTCTCATATACAAGCTGTGAAGTCAGTAGGCTTGAATTAGGTGTATTGTGTTTTGTTGCCAGCTTCTCCAGTTCACTGAGGCTGAATCGCTCATTAATGCCACCTGAGAGTTCACCTGGGTTTAGTAGAACTTGTGTCTGGGTTTGACCTGTGTGTCTTAACAGTGTGCACCTGTCTCAAAATTTAGGTATTATTTGCCATTTTCTTCATACATATTAGTGGAGATGTTATAAAGATGTTGTACAGTAATGGACTACTTTGTTATTAAGACTTTGAGGATCATGTTGTTTCATTCCAATTTCATGTAAGGATAATATATTGAATGAAAATATTCTGTTTTGTGTAATATTTTGGTAATCTCCTTTTTACACTTTGATATGATGGGAGAGAATGATATAAAGGGTTCTTGTTTTTAGGGAAAAATGTGGGGCAGAATTGGAGGAATCTGTCTCCCATTTGAACATGTTTCCCATGTGAAAACATTCCATTCAGCACAGAAAATGTTGCATAACCTTTCTTTCCTTTCTTCTCACCCCATCTAATTTTCCTGGTCATTTTATTGTTCTTTCCCTAAAGTAAGATCAAAGATGATTTGTGAAGATTCTCAATAGTGGTTTTGTTTTGGAATTACTGTTTTAATTTTCCTAGCTTCCTTTTGTACAGTGCAATAAACTTCCAGATATGTTGACAAACTTGCATAACCTTGATTTAGTTTTTCTTTTTTCCCAAATGTTTTATTATAACCTTTATTCTTATTAATAAAGTTTAAATTTAGCTTCATTTAGGTGAAAACATAAAGCTTTGAGACTTACAAGAAAATACTGATTTTCACAAATATGTGGAGATTTGGGGTAGAAGAGTAAAGCTTGCTGAATAGTTATGGATGCATATTCTGAAATTATTTTTTACAGCCCTTGAGTGCAAACATTTGCACCCTTTACATGTGTGTTATTTTGTATCTGTGGTGCTTTAAACATCACAATTGGGCAACAAGAAGGTGAGCACAGGACTGAGCTCAGTATAAAATTGCAAGTGTTTCTTAACTGAAAAATAGGACTGCTCCTTATTGTTCTATGCAGTTGCAGCACTTTTTTTTCTCTGACTGTACAGCAGGTATACCTCACATTTTGCTTTATGAATACCTTTTACAAGCAGGGTTATTATTCTAGATGAGACTATCACTGCTTCTGCAGAGGAATGAATCATAATTCTCTGCCTTCTTCCACCCTGTTTCTCCTCACTTCTCCTCCCTCCCTGTATGACTTAATACACACCTCATACAGCATGAGTGCTTAAATGGAAGAATCAGTGCAGAGATTGTTGGTCACAAGAGGGAGGCTCAACTGATGTTGAAGCATTTGGTGGGTGTATTGGTGTGTATTGCTGTTCATACTGCTTGCATTCATTCTTTCATTTGCTGTCACCTGTCTTCCCATTGTAGTTTTCCTTGGAGAAGGTTTGGTTTTGCTTGTCTCTCTGCCTCCTTTCCTGTGAAAACACTTGGGGTGGGGGGAAGTAGATTACAGTATGACAGAAATGTCAGGAATTTTACACAAACCACCAGCAAAGTATACTCTCTTAATGCTTGGGGAGATCTTTGAAAGAATAAAGCAAAAGGGGCTTTTTTTCCAGTCTTCAAGTATCTATAGGCAAATTTATTTTATCAGAGAAGCTGGATTGTGTTATTTTATCAGAGAAGCTGGACTGTGTTTGTAGTATCTATAAAACTAGCAAGGATGTTTGCCTGCTGTCTTCCTTTTCAAAGTGAATATCTTAACAGAAAAATGGTATACTGTGTCTGAAACAATACTGGAAAGAATCCATGTGGTCTGTACATTATTAAGGGATATCAAAGTTGTATTTGCTACATATATCCTATTGGCCTTACCTAAAAATCAGTGGTTGGAGACTGTCACGAAGTTCCTGGCATCAGGGCAGGGTGTTCCAAGTGATAATTTGCTGTGTCTTTAGAAAAGCCTTTTACCTAGATTGTTCCGTATCCTCTGCCCATTTACTGCACATTGAAAATTCTTCATGTTATTCTCAAGTCATGGCATATTCTAAATTAATGTTCTTCGGTTTCTTAGCAATTTCAGCCTATTTAATAGGGAGATGGTGGTAATGCAGGCATCAAATCACCTTGCATGTGAGGAGAAGCTGGGAGAAAACTGGTTTTGTTCAGCCTTAAGTAGGATTCCTGCTGCTGTCTACAGCTGTCCAGTGTACAGGTGTGGAGAAGGCTGAACCAGACTGCTCAGTATCAGATTCTTTATTTGCCTTTAATTCGGAGTAGTCGTATCAATTTGTGCATTTTGGTGTATGAACTGCATGGGTACATGTACACACAGTGATGCAATAGTTGAGCGTGAGAAAATAGTTTTGATGGCTGCCTTTTGTATCGAAAAGAGATCTAAGTAATCCATATTCACAGCCCTCAAATAAGTACTACAACCACATATTTGGCTTTCAGAATAGGAAACAGCATTCACGCTTGAGAACACTATTGCAAACTTCACTGTCTTCAGTGTCTTTTAAATGAAATAATGAAAAAGTATTACTTTTTCTTTGCAGTGCTTGCTCTCTCAGCCAAAGTTCTGGGCCATTCAGACGTCAGCTTTGTTCCTTCGGACCAAGCTTGAAAAAGGAAGTACTCGCAGAATGGAACGGGCAATGAAGCAGACTCAGGTAAGACTTTGAGCTGCCTTCTTAAAAGCAGAGGCTCTTTATACAGCAAACAGAAATAGGCAGGAGTTAGGAGCTTCTGCATTTCTTCTGTGCTAACTGTACAGTGAGAGAATTTTCTAATTATGTATCTAAATTAAATGTATAAACCACAAATCCTTTTATGTCTGCTAGTCTCAAGATAACCTCATAAACATACAGTTAATACATACAAGTAATAATTGTTCACTTTCTTTCAAAAATAACAAGTTTTAGAAGATTGAAATTAAAGTTTGTTTTCTTACCTCTAGTTTGTGACTTCTGATACCAATTTTTATGTAGAAGTTTAATGAATGTAACGCTGCTACTTCTGTCATACTTTTTAATAGTTTTCATGCAAGTAAATTATCTGTAGAAAACTCTCAAATTTGTAATCATTGGTATTGTGAGAACAAGAAAACACATTTGTGAATAAAGCAGTACTTTTGATTTATCATTTTGATGTGATATTTAGTGATTAGTATTTTTATTGCAGGTTTGAGGCAGTGATTTAATAATCTTGCTCCAAAAAAAGAGAAGATCAGTTTCCAAGTATGAAAAAATAAAAATAAAAGTTGGGATTTATTTAAGAGAGATTTTTCAAAGGAAAATTCTGTAGGCTTTTTATTTTTAGTTCCCTTCATATTGCAGACTTCTGTTAGCTGATTGTCATCTTTATGCTGTTAAGTTTTTTCGTCAGACATAAACAACAGGCATTTCTGTATATCTGTCAGGCAACAGTTCTGCTGACTGTAAGAGCCAGAAATGTATAAAATTAAGATTATGGTGCTGTAAATTAAATACCAACAAGCTGATGTTTCATTTAAAAGCACTATTGATTCATGGGTCTTGGAAGGAGTGTAGCTGGGTTGTGCTGGTACATTTTTGTTTTTCTGGGGAGGTCACAGAGTTGCTATAGTGGAATTTCTTGGGGTCACTGGGAGAGTGTAAAAAGATACAGGATTCCCAGTCTGGGAGATGAAGTATCTGTTGGCATTTGGGAAGCAATCTCAGGATCCTTGGTGCCCTAAGCTGTAAAACAGTTGGAGTATCTCAAGCATTTTTGTCAACTTGATTAAACCTGACTACTGGAAATTGTTGTACTCTACAGTTTGACCATCTCATGACAGAAATCATTGCAAGTACATTTATGTGACTTCATTGTGTTCATAATGTAAAGGATTTGATTAACACGCACTGTGACATTTCAGAAAGTGACCTCACAGTAGATGCAGAATCTGTGGTTTTAAAGATTATCTTTAATCCTAAAATGTTTGTTTTCTTTAAGTTTCCTAGACATGTGAATGTAATAACATATATGAGTTGATTTGATATGGTATCAAGCTCAGTTTCCAAAAACAGTTAAAAGTTGTTTGAGGATTGATATGTACTAAATTAATCAAACAATTTGAATAACTTTTCATTTGAAATTTTCATTCCTGAGTTCCATCAGATCAGACTTTTTCAATATGCTGATTTCTTACAGTTCTGAGAAGGAATCAAAAAACATAGTGAATGATGTTATTTTTCATTCATAACACGAAGGTTTTTGATATGTTGTCTTCATGAAGATGCCAAAGAGCTAGCAAGTTCTGCAGCTATTTATCACTAAAAAATGGATTTCAAAACCATAGAATTTTCATACAAATTGGGTTTGTGGGGGGATTGGTTTGGTTTGGTTGTTTTATAGTTTTATGTTTACTAGTTGCTGATACTTGCTGCAGAAAGTTTAGATACTGAAGATTAAGGGAGAAGGTAGGTGTAAATACAGTTAGATTCCCCCATTGTTTATACTGTCAAATTTTTGAAGTAACTGTAAAAATTCTTGTATTACAGCTCAAATAAGCAGTGGTAAGTTAAATCATAGAATCATAGAATAATTAGGGTTGGAAAGGACCATAAGATCATCTAGTTCCAACCCCACTGCCGTAAGCAGGGACACCTCACACTAAACCATGCCACGCAAGACTTCATCCAACCTGGCCTTGAACACTGCCAGGGATGGAGCACTCACAGCTTCCTTGGCCACCCATTCCAGTGCCTCACCACCCTCACAGTAAAGAATTTCTTCCTTAGAAGACTACCACCCCCAAGTCCTTCTCTGCAGGGCTGCTCTGAATCTCTTCTCTGCCCACCTGTAGCTGTGCCTGGGATTGCTATAGCTGTGTCTAAATTACTTAGTTTAGGATTGTCTGAAGAGTGCAAGAGCCCTTATGTGCTCTGACTTAGTGATGCTGGACTGTCCTTTCCTCTTCTACTGTAATTCTCCTTTCTTTCTCCATTTCCACCCTTGCGTGCTTCTACACTGGGTCTGCAGCTGCTATGCATCTAAAAGTATGAGTATCACTGGGCAGGCATATGCGGATTTGCAGCCCGAAATCAGGCCTGGCTACGTTGTTTGTTTTTTCTAACTGGAAGGTTTCAAAGAGAAATGATCATTTTCAAAACCTTTTTCTGATTACTTTAAAAATATGAACTCCAGATAATGCAGTCTTTGGAACAGGTTTTAAAATTATGATTATAGGTACTCTGGAACATTGCAGTTAACTAAAAGTGAGTAGGAGAGATTTTTATTCTTAACTTTTTCTGGATGCTACTGTTTGTCTGTCCAGTTTTTGCCTGAGTGCGGTTTGGATCCACAAAAATATGTTGAAAGTTTTCTAAAGCCAGTACTTTTTTTCAACCAGTTTTCTAAGAAAAGGACAGCTAAAACTTTGCATTCCACTAGAATATTTAATCATGACCAGTGTAACGTATATTGAAGCCTGGATTAAGGTACTGCCAACCAAAATGTATCGCTGGATACAGTATGATTTTTTTAAGGTTGGGTGTTTAGGTTTTTTCCATATGTGTGTAGGTGAAGGAGGGTGAGAAGTGTTAGGGTGGGAAGAAAGGAAAGAAGAGGAAGGAGAAAACAGAAAGAAAATGAGACAGTTTTTGGTAAATAGCTCTCCACACAATTAGAAACCTGACACTTCTACATCAGTTTTGGGATTGTCACCTACCTTCTATTGTTAAGAAAGTAACTCAGAAACTATTAATAGTGGAAAATGGGTTGGAATAAGTTGTTAATCCACAAATTATTGCTGAAAGTACCACCAGAGCTCAAGTAATAGGATGAGGAGAAAAAAAGATCCTTTGAGTGGCGTAGGAGCTACGTAAAAAAGAAAAAATGGAGGGATGATTTAAAAGAACCCAATCAAGACCAAACAAACTATTTTAAAGCACATAGAGGGGGATGCTATCTTTTAGTTTCTTGATATATGAAATATAATAAATTGTGAAAAAAGTATACTCTTCAATGTATTTTTAACTAATTTTAGGAATGAAGAAAAGGCATACAAATTACATGCTTCTTACTAAGGATGGTGGTGTTTAAGTGAGAGCATTGTTTGCTGCTGGATTACGCCAGCAGCAAGAGAGGTGAAGCTGCCATGTGCCTGGTGCACCAGTAGCCTGCTCAGGCTTATCCTACAGTGACTTGTTACAGCTACTTTCTGGAGCTTGCTCAGGGTATTCACACTGGCTACCTCTGTGCTTGCAGCTTTTATCAGCTTGTTATGTGCCCCTTTTCTGATTGTATTTTCTGCTGCTTGCTGCACCTGGTGATAGCATGACTGTAACCTAATCACTTGGCTTTCCTAACATATAGTAGAACATATGCAGTATTTCATACCATTCTCTCTTGCTTGCTTTTCTTGGCAGCAAAGGAATTTGCCCATTGGGGAAGAGAAATGTGTCTTGAAAGGGTGTTTTTAATAAGACTTCAGGAGAGCTGGGAGCAGACTAGGAATATTATAGGCTAATCGTTATGTCTAAGATTGAAAGGTCACATGAGATCTTGTTTTATATCCTTAGTCATACACAGATGTATGTGGTTGGGAATTCCGTATCAACCACCCTGTAATTTTCACTTAAATAGTACTTCAGAGTGTCATTTTTTCCAGCAACTAATGTTTTTCTGTGTGTATCAAAAAGGGAAATAATGTGTTTAAATTGTTCTTAACTATAGGAACATGCTAGGTGACATTCAGTTCTTTCAAATG
This sequence comes from Loriculus beryllinus, assembly GCA_039877255.1. NCBI lineage: Eukaryota > Metazoa > Chordata > Aves > Psittaciformes > Psittacidae > Loriculus > Loriculus beryllinus. The sequence goes on from JBCJKH010044048.1 coordinate 6,990, forward strand.
TAAAAAGAGTTTATGTGCAGCTATAGAGAGAATTGGCTGTTATAGATCTAACAGAACTGGCATCTTGAGCTCTATGAGCCTGAATGCAACACTGCTGTTTCATTATTTTCACATAGATGGTCTTTAAATAGTTGTGCAAGAAAGTCACATCATAGATATCATAGAAACATATCCTTTTTGTTTTCAAAACTAGATTGTCACCTCTTTGCAAGCTTGCTCCCTTTGCTTTATTTGGCGGTTGTTCTACATTAGACAAATTCAACATTTAAGGAAAGAGTTCAAAAAAATGGCAGCAGTCTTCCTCACACTAAGGTGATCTAGAGAGTTTTGAGATTAACACATTTCTCCCCACTGCTTTTGCTTCTCAAGCATCGATGTTTGTTATCAGGCCTCTCAAGACTGGGGTTGGAGCAATATAGGGAGACTTTCAGTATGCCCAAGGGAAGTATAGCACTTGTCTGTCAGCTAAACTGTTAGGTCACTGTACTAGGAGTTCTTATTCTTTAACTCGCTCTTGTACACTAAGAGTACATTAAATAAGGTTTTAGTAGTTGCTTTGAGTTGTGTATGGAATGGGAGAGAAGAGGAAGAGAGAGAACATTGCTAAATTAATTGGTAAAAATTTGTTTCACATGAAGTTGAAAGTTTTAACAGTTACCGGGATCTGTGAGATGCACTGTTGAACTGCAGGAGATTTAACTCACTTTCTTCAGGAGGGCAATAAGTGCAAGACAGACCTCTTCTGTAGACGTCCTGCATTGATATCCCCATAGTTCTCAACTATTATGAATTGTATTTATAATTAGAACACATGTTCCAAAAGTGTTTAAAAAAAGGATAAGAGCCAGGTGTCTTATAAAACCTTTCCTTAATGAATTGTATGCAAGATCACAAGGTCTCCAAAACCCTAGAAATAAACCTTATTACTTCACAGAGCAATCACAAGAGAGTGACCTCCTGGTGATAGTTATTATTGCAGTTTCGAGACACATATTTCCAAATCGTACTTTGTTTTGCTTAAGCAGATGACAGATGAGATAGGAGATGTTACATGACAGAAGAGATTCTGGGGATACATTGCACGCTTCAAAATAATTACTATGGTGGTGCTTGGCTCCCTTTGTTTTTCTTCCACTGTGCAATTATTGCAATAAAACCCAAAGTAAACCAGGGATCCAGCCTGCCAAGAGTTTTTCAGGAATAAGTGGTTTTGTACCACTGACAAAATGGGAAAAAATTGAACAGTATAATTTTCCAGGTAATGATTTCTGTCTTGAAATTTTCTACTGCACTGTTGTATTTGCCAGTTTGGATCAGCACTATTAGCTAGTGTGGGGAAAAGAATTAAACCATTTTTATGGGCTAAAGTTTCTTCATATTTTCTCTGCTAGTATTATAAAGTACAAATCTTTTTGCTTATGTTAGAATTATGTTCAATAACTGAGCTGTTCCATTCCTAGGGTCAATGCACTTTGTAAAAGCAGCCAAAAACACTAAGCCTCCCATTTTTTCCAAATGTTTTCCATTGAACATTAGCTCTGAAGGCATTCACCTTTCTCCCTTTAAAGTTTCTTCACGCAGTGTCCTGACAATTTGAGTGATGGTATTAAGAGTCAGAATGTCAGAGAGGAGACCCCTTAAGCCATACTGAACAGTAATGTTCCACTTTTTTTATAGATAAAGTAATGTCAGAGAGTTGCAAAGAAAAATGTCAACAGATTGCAAGATACAACATTCACATCTTTCTGCCAAAGCGTTGTCCTGGAAGGCATAAGCGTTATAAACTGAACTGCAATGAATTAAACAATTAAAATAATTTTCATATGTAATCAGACCCAGATGCAAGGCATGGATGACGCACCATTCCCACCTGTTACTAAATTGAATAAATGAAGCTTTACAGATGTTGCTAACTATGAGTAGATAAATCTCTACAGCTGCATGTCATAACTACTAGTGCAGATCTGGAGATAGGTATCCCAAGGTAAACTAACAGACCATTTTCTGAAACTAGGACAGCACAGAGTAAGCAAAGCTCAGCTGGATATATTTGGTATTTGAGACTATAGAATAAGAGTGAGACTACAGTGCTATGCTGCAAACAAATAAGCTATAAGCATACCAAAAAGGGAACAAGATGCATGTTTGGAAATAGAGATGTTCTTTCCCCAAATGCCAAATGATCTAGGCTTTATGTGGACTCATTTTAAATGTAGCGCTGTCACGGTAAATTAATGCATATTATCAGTATTCTTGCTTTTGCAAGAGAAAATGAGTGGTCTGGTTTTAAATCCATCCTTCAGAAGTAACCTTGGAAATATAGCTTCATGCGGAGACTGTAGAGGAAGTTCTACTTACACCTTTTGATACATCATAAGAATGTATAACATAATTGACAAGTGAAACAGCTTTTTCTTTGAAAACAAAAACATCCAAGAGCTACACTTGCTTGATAATAGTCATAACTATAAAACTGTTATGCTTTTGTAGTCATAACTAAAAAATTAAATTTCATTTAAGTAACATTAAAATAAGTAAAAATAAATGTAAATGGCTTAAAGTTAAAAAAGTGTACACAGAATTTTCTGAAAACTGTGTCCTCTCTAAATAGATTTGTCCTGAGGCTTAAGCCATTAACTAACATTGAAACCCATATCCTAAGCACTGGCACTTAGCAACTTTGGGTGCAATATTTGTTCAGAGTGGTAAGCGTAATTTTGAACAGCAGTAATACTGTTGTGCTGTTAGAGGCCTCATTTATTTTCTCATGCTTTTTTAGGTGGTAGTGTTTGACTACAACACAACATTCCAAATGGTGGTTGCTCTATGATTAGAGCATCTCTAGAGGAGTCGCTCTAACTTGCCTAGTGTACTGCTTGGCTCTCTGTTTCAAATTAAAAGGAAGTATTGCATCAGACATTTATGAATCCAGATACCTTCTGCTCATGACCTTGACCTCTTTTGTACTAATTCTGATACCAAAATGCTTTATATTTCATTTGGGATTCTTGGACTCATTTCCTCTTGTGTGCTTTCCTTCTCCACCCAGCTGCGAAAGCCCTATTATAAAGAAGCTGAAGCTTTTTTTAGTAAAGTGACACAGTCAGCCTAAGTGAGTATTTGTTTCTTATTTGGCTAGTAGTGTTTTCAAAGTGAAATACATCTTTGCAGGGCCTCATTTTGGGAAGAAATAGACGAGCAGAGTTCCAGCATCCTAATCAATAACTTCTGCCTGAGCATGCTTCTCCTTACAATTATCAACATCATCTTGCATCCTAAATACTCACCTGGAGTTATGCAGACACTAAATCCTATTGGTAGTCCAGTACTTCAGGTTCTACATAGATGTCATACAAATTTTTGTTCTTCCCTCTTTCCTGCCATCAAAACTTTGCATAGGTGAAACCAGTACTCTTAGATTTTAAGATGGTCTCTTCCTCAATGATTTTTGAATTTGAAGTCATGATGTGGATGACTTTTCATGATCTTGCTTAAACATGTAGGATATATTTAGAGAATAAGTTTAAAGTAAAGAATTAATTTATTTGCCTGAGGACTTGGTAGTAATGGAGTGGGGAAGAATGAATGACCAGACTATCACAAAAAGAAAAGGTCTGGGAAATGTTGTGTCAACATTAGCTTTACAGTTTTCCCTCATGTAAAGTAGGAAAAAGAAACAGCTTTAACTGGTACCCCAGAGAATTAGACTGAAAAGCCTCATAGATAAAAGGCTTGTTAAAGGTAGGCAGTAAAGCAAGCATAACTTTTCTAAATGCTCATTGCATGAAATAAGGATAACAAGAAGTGATACATCTGGGTTTTTTTAATGAAGAAGGAAATGTAGAACCGTTGTTTTAAATTTAGCTGAATTGTTCATGTTGAATACTTATTAATGTTAGTTTGTTTATGCATTAAATACCTCTACTTGGGATTCAGTCACTACCTATAGAATAACAAAGCTTAAAACTCCAAGTGATAACACATTTATTACATATGCTAAGGTAGAGAAAAACTGGTATTGCTAATTAATGTTTAGATGTCTTATTGCAAAATTTATTAAACTTACACTTATAATCAGTAATCTAAATCAGTATACCAGCCAGACATGTTTTAATGCTGATTAAATTGTTAATTTAAAAACAATTGGATGCATGATCTGGTAAAAATATTGGTGAAGTAACCTGGAATGAGAGACCATTGAATTGGTAAACCAGGCTCTAACAGCTGCTGCGGAGGTGCAGTGGCGAGTTTGCTTTCATAGCTCAATACCTAGTTTATTCAGAGTTGAGAAACTCCTTTGGAGCTGATAAGACAAGAAGGCCCATTTTCCTGATTTGCTCTATAAAATTAAGCCCAAAACACTGAGAGCTACTAATTTTAATGTCTTGTAAAACAGCGTCATCAGAGCTGATGCATTTCTAAGATAACTGTAAGAAAGGAAGAAATTGTAAATAAACCCACATTTTGATAGTTGTCTCCCTGGTTACAAGGCCTACAATTTTATTTAATTGATACACTAGTGTACATTTGCTTTATTTACTAATCAAGCTTCCATTTTCACCTAGAAGAGTCTCAAAACAATTGCAATTTAATTTATTTAGAACATGAGAAATGCAATTGATCATTCTCTAACATTAAAAAAAAAAAAAACAGGAATTTTATGCTAAAAATATAGCTGTCTTAAACGTGTCTTCACAGGATAATCCTGTTTTTTAAAAAAAAATCTTTGTAGAATTGAAGGACAGTCTGATTCTCATTGCTGATGAAAATTTATCTTTTAAAGGTAAAGAACAAGCATTGAAGATAAAAGAAATAAATACCCAACGAAACACAAACAAACAAAAATTATTTGCTGGTTGGTTGATCAGAGCAGTAGTCTCTTAAAAATACAGAAACTTTTTATTCCATAAAATAGCATTTTTGAACCATATTAAGACAAACAGAATTAGTTTCTCATTCTTTTCAGATTTTAGTATTTTTTAAGAGCTATAAAATATATGCAGAGCAAGTATAAAATTCTCTGATGGTGATAGTTTTGCAGTTATAATTCAGTAGTGGTGGTCAGTTTATTACAGGTAAGAAATTCAATCAGTTAAATAAAACAAAGCAGTTCTCTTTGTCCTCCCTCAGTTTTCTCTGAGCAATACACCCCCAACTTTCCCCTGCAAGCCTGGCAAATGAAGGAGTTTTTCGGCATGATGATAAGGCACTAAGAATGTGGGTTATTGTAGTTCAGGAAGTTCCAGGGCCATGGTGAACATCCCTCAACATGTAGCGGATGAATTCAGTCTTGAAAGACTAACTTATAGTCATGCTTATAGTAGATAGAGCCTTCTTATTCACTGAAATGAAGTTAAGATGCACAAAAAACAATTGCTGGGAAGCAGTACAATAACAGTGAGACAGATGTTATTGATAGAAGTGTTTGTGCCTTTTTTTCATATTTTGAAAGTGATCCAGCATTGTTCTTAGAAAAAATTCTTCCATTAGAAGGTATTTTAGTGCTGCTTTAACCATTACAGGAAATGAGAGACTAGAGGCTGCTTTTAGCTTTAAAAGTATTCAAAGTGAAAGAATATGGAAATAATGGTGCTCTAATACTTGGGAAAGTTGGAATAAGTAATAAGTCAAAGCCAGCTTAGCCCTTAATGGTCCTTGCTTTTGTCCTTATATACTTGATCAATAAAGAAAGAGTGAACACTCTTGTCAGTAAGGCTGACTCCTGACGCAAAAGAAATAGTCTACTGCCTCAGGTCAGCGTACAAGCTGATTTTTCAGAGAAGCCAATGTGTGTATTGTCAACGGAGATTTTTAGGGGGAAACATGATGAAAGCTGAAAATAATTACTCAAATTTTAAATTTGAGGCAAGAAAAGTGGTTGTATCAGGGTAAAGTCGGAGAACATTACATGGGAAGCATTTTCCTTCTATTGTGTAGGTCAGCACCAGGGGTAATCAAGGAGAATATGTTAGGCAATTTGCTTTTTGAGCACCAGCTAAGTGTAAGATATAAGCAGACCGGTTTCTGCAACAAAACAAGCTGTGGAGGTTTGTAATCATGGACTTGGAGATTCAGGTAGGGTGAAGGGATTTGTAAAAAAGGTCATTAAGCTGATGGCAAATCTTTGTAAGATACATTTAGAAATAGTCAAGGAAAATACTGTTTGTGGAAAAGATAAAATAGAAAAGAATGGACTATTGGATAATTAATGAGGGTAAATATTACTTACGCATTTATTTGCAGATTAAAGTATATGTATCATTTACAAAAACAAGAACTAATTCCCAAAATGAAAATAGTCATGCTTTGAAACTAGTCTGCATCTATGATGCTGATACAGGGAGAGCTGTTTTTTCTGATAGATGTTTCCATGAAGCTAATATCCATTGCCAAGGGTCTAGCTCTCTGGTAAGTTACAGGGAGGGTTGGCTTGTTAAGAAAATATTTAGTACATTAGCTGTATGTGGTTTCTAAATGTTCAGAGGTAGAGAATTTGGGGAATCTAGTATGTAAAGAATCACTTGATTGGAAATTATTGTACTGGAGGCAAACTTTTCAATAGTGTGGGCTGGATGTGGCTTCTAACCAGAGAACTGCTTGCTGGCCTAACTCAACTCATTTGGTTCCAGTTATTAGTTAGGAATTGAGGAATATATTTGGCTTCTGAACTTTCCAAACTGGTTTAAGGACCATTGATTCAAATATTCATTTGAATCCGTGCATGGAGAGTTCTATGATGATACAATATTGGCTGTTTCCAGTATTTCCGTTTACTTTTGCAGTTACTCAGTTTCTTCACAGTATTGCTGTCTGTCTGAATATTGTGAATTATAACATTGTGATTTTGTGATAAGACTTGGGCATTTTGACAGATGTGGAGTTGTTTTTGTGAGCGATATAACCTACCATGCCCGAACTAGATTTTAAACAGCGTAAATATTATTGTTTGTAGCTATTGTGCACATTGCTGTGTTATACCTGCCCATTTTTCCAGATGCAGATCTGTGCAAACATTGAAGTTGCCTAGAAATAGAATAGAAACATGCAGTAAATGATCCTACCACAGAAAGCTTCATCTCGTGCTTTATTCCATTTTCCCCTGTGTATAATGCGTGCAAACAAAAGCCATTAATAACGTTGCAAGTTCAAACACTTAAAAGTTATAAAATGACAATTTATAGTGCAATTATAAACTATTTCAGTAGCTCTCAAGCTGCACCTTGCCTGGACAATTCCTGTGGTCTGAAATCTTCACTGAAAGTGCAGGCTGAGGATTGGATGCATGGCCAGAGGCCCAGCAGACTCCTGGGCTCACATTCTTCTCTCTCCTGAAAAAAGTGGTAGCAGGAAGCAGGCAGTGGCAGCTACTTGTGGAGGAGTTAATTTGCCCTTCAGTCCTCCCCTTTTGGCCTAGGTTAGAGTATCTCAAGTAAGTGGAGCAGCTGAAAGCAAAGTGATCTGTTCTTCTGGCACCAGTGTGCTACCTCCTTCTGAAGCTCTGCGAGAAAATTGCCTCCAGTGCAAGACTGGTACCATTAGAACTTGCAGCTGATTATCCTCAGTTAAGTAATTGAAAGCTATTAACAGATTAAAGGCTGTACATGTTATGCTAACCATCGTTTTGTTTATACAGCCCATGATTTTTTTGAGCAAGGCTTTTAGCGTCCTGTGTCCACGCTCGTAGTTGTTCTTCTGTGAGGTAGCAGAACATCTGTTTTCCCGACTCTGTTCCTTGGCCTGTTTGCTGCGAGTGACCAGCATAGACCATGAAACTCCCTCCAGATGAATGGAAGTTTTATTTTGATTCTATTTCTTGATTGCTTCTGTAGCAGGCAGGTCATGTCCAGTACTGAAGTGTGATTGTGGAAAGAACTGTGGTTTTGTGGAGTTTTCCTTTTTTTGATAAAGAAGAACTGAGTCTTCAGGGAGCTTGATGTGCTTCTGTCTGAATATGTCATACAGTCAGGCATGGGATATTTAATGCATTTAAAGTGTTTTCATTTTTACTGGAAGTCAAATTGATTTCAAGCCAATTGTTGCTGAAGATGCTTATTTTCTTCTTTGGTGAGTAGATCAGTCATTAACAGCCAGTGAGAGGGGGCTTGTTTGTTTTTCCCTGATGTGTAGAGAGCTTTCCAGGAACATGTGAAGAAGTGGATTGGATGTCTTTCAAGAAAATACATATATTGAAAACAGACTTCTTTATATGTGATTGCCTTTCTTTGGGATAGCTAAAGTTTAAACTCTTTGCCTGTGTGTCGTATTTCTAATGTACTTACCATCATATACTGAATGGTTGCTGGGTCAGGCTCAGCTACTGGAAGAATCTGTATTCCCTGCCAAGTAATTTTTCAATAGAAACTACTGGATATCAGACAAGGTTTCACTGTATAGGGAAGCTATTCTTAGGAAAAAGAGTAATGATTTGGTGTCAGGAGCTTGTTGGGGGTTTTTGTGCTGTTTTGGTTTGGGGTCTGACTGAATATGTTTTGGTGAACATATTCATGAATGGATGCTCCAAGATGTTATCTGAGACATTCAGATCAAATTCAGGACAAAAGAGACTAAACTTATCTATCCACTCTCTTCATGCTCCTGTCCCCTTCCTCAAAATAACTAAAGATGTTCAAAAGTTGGTTATTTCCAATACTGCAAAATGAGCTGTTAGCAGTTAGAGCAGCTGAATATCTATGGTTTCAGGTTGTAGGTATGTAGATACTAGACAGTATTTTTTTCCTCCTTACAGACATCTGAGACCATCTAAGTAACAGGACAGAATCATGCTTGGTATGATTGACAGTAAAAAAACAGCGCTAGAGTTACCTGAATACACGATATTCTGTTTTGTGTTATGTTTTTTCCTTGCGATTTCTATTTCTGTAACAGAATACCATCCAATCTCTACCTTAGGTAGGAGGAAGCTGAAGCAGTTTACATGCTTGCAATTAGTAACATGGTCTTAAGAAGTTTTTCTAACAAATTCTTTTAGGTATCTTGTTTACATTTTTCAGAAAATACAACTTAGTCCCAAGTTCTAATTATTTTTTCCATATATAAATGTTTATTTAAATATTTATTTATTTATAGTAGGCTTACTTATGCTTTGTGTGCAAGGCATTGCTAAATCTGCTGCTTTTCAGAGACTTTCCCTGCCTCGACACTGCCTCTGTGCTCCC